>OY292537.1:10465561-10532775 GCA_958496365.1 Subacronicta megacephala
TCCTTATTAATTAATATACATATTTGCAAACTTTTGCGAACATTCAAACGCATTTTAATGAATTTATGATCATAAAGTTTTAATTAAGAAATTCGTGGGACCAGTCGAGTTTGTAACATATTTTCTTTCTTAAAACTAGGTCTACTTGAGGAAGGAAGGAACCTCTTTAAAATCGTTTAAAAATAGGAGTTCCTCAGGGCTCAATTCAAAGTCCTTCTTTGTTGTACCTAATTTAAACCCATCATCATATTCATATCAGCCTATCGCCGTCCACTGCTGAACATAGGCCTCCCCCAAAGAGCGCCAACCATCCCGGTCTTGGGCAGCTGGATGCGATCTGCCCTTAAACCCATACCTACTAATATTATATTAGTTTTGATTCATTTTGTAATAATAACAAATTGATGCACATTCAGCCGTTATTTAAGAAGTTCTTATGTTATCAATGCCGACCAACATAATAACAACCACATTATCAAAGGACGGCCGGATTAAGGATCGCCCACTTGGTAAAATATTGCAAATCCTCCTTGAAGTTATATTCAATTTGAGCTGAGAAAACCTATAAAATTATGTTGAAGACGTAAAGATTACTGGTATCGATAAACCGATTAGCAATTTATAGACCACTTATACGATTAAGCGAAATTAATCCGCGCAGCGAAGCAAATTATTATTATATCTACTCTATACGATGGTTCCGGTTCTCGCTGGTCTAGTGTTCGCAAACTTTATTTTTCCCTTGGATTTTGTTCTCAATTCCCATATGAATCTAAATGTACCAACATTTCCCAATCGTAAATATTACAGCAAATCGTGTCATATTTTATATTATATATTTAGTGGTACATTGGTAGATCCATTAACCTTCATTGCAATGTTGCAGTTATATAGGTAAGTTGAATCTCGATGGTAGCACCGTTAATGTAGAGACGGGCCGGTAGTCATCAATTATCGACTCGTAACTGGACATCGTGACGTCACTATCACTTCTAAAGTCCTTACCATACAGAGTGCGAATCCAAAGCTGATTTTTTTATTGTTATAAAAACTACATAAAGTAAAATATACCATAGATGACACAATATGATTAAAAAGTATCCATAAATCTGCTCCTAATAAAGTAAAAGTCTAAAAGTAAACTTTAAGGACGGCTGTTGATGATGTCTAAACAACTTATTGAAGCTCACTCTGGCTTCAGTTATCACAAAGTGACATTCTGAAACTGTAGTCGCTTTGTTTAGCATTGGTGTCGCAGTCGATGTGGCAATGGCTCAATACACTGACAATTACTTCACAAATCCATGACAATAGAACGACTAATAATGTATACAAACATGTACATTACTCATAAGTTATTGAAGTTTGTATTACTTACTAAGAAACCTACCGCGTTTCTGGGTTACACTCAATAATAATATTTTGAATCAAGGTTTTTGAAAATAGATAAAGCACAGCTTGCACTGGCCCTTTTTTCCACAGTTCCACAGCTCCGTCATGGCTCACGGCCTATATATAAAAACCAAAAGAAATATCATAATTTCGAGTCAGAAAAAAAACTGATAGACAGAATAGATTACTAGAAATAGGTATGGAGAGGTCAGAACGTAGTTTTGTTTTAGTTGACTATGAATATCCCACGGAGAATTTAAGTTAGTATTACTAACAAAAGAATTTTGAGATCAAAATGTGTGAGCCTACATGACTTGCCTGCTTCTCCTACGAATGTCTAATGATAAACCATTATATGATTGTCTCCTCAGGATGGCGTACTCAGAGTGTCGGCTGCAGCTGGCGGGGCGCCGCTGGAACTGCTCCGGCGTCGGCGACGGACACCACTTCGGACACGTCATGCCCATCGGTGAGTCACGTATACGTATACGAGAAATTTATAGAAGATTCCAAACTAATGGTAGTTTCCTTGAATTACTATTAAACGCAAACCTTACAGGCACAAATACCCCATAGAATTACTGCAGGTCTTTTTACAACTCTCGCTCGGCCCTACGTAATCATGCCATCATCCATACACCAATAGCTCTTGTGCTAACATCAGTTATAATGTAGACTAATACGATCCTAATTCAATTTATGTTCGAAACTAGGACAAACTAGTTCCGTTTATAGTAATATCCTAATCGTCGGAACAGAAACAAAAGCTAGTAGTGATGTCACCGAGTCAATTAAACTTATTTGGAAGCCGCATCCTTGTACAAAGCCGATTAACTTAAAAGCTTAGCTTTGTGTACATGTCTGAGAGAAGTAAGGGGCCACACACACTGTTGTAGAATCGGACGTAATTGTGGACACAGATACCTGACTGATGTTCAGTGACGTAATCTTTGCAAGAATTAGGTACAAAGATCTCTTAAATATTTTGCATTCACCACTGCTTGAATTATGTCTATTAGCCAGTTTGTAAGTTTGTGTTATTAGCACAAAACCAATATAATAAGATACTTTATCATGTCTATCGACAAATTCCGATTCTGAAGATTACAACAGCCTCGTCGAGTATAAATATTGAATTATTGATCGACAATGTCGTAAACGCAATTTATATTCTACCAATTCTGTGATCACAAGTAACTTCAATCTTTGACCTATCTGCAGGCACAAGATATTGTTGATATAGTATCTCGTAGCGAGACAAATGAATGATCCGTTGGATACAGTGATACAAACTATTAGACTGTTAGATTAATGACCAGAGATCGATGTGGGATTACATATTATGATGGCCGCTTTATTATCCTTTAATCTCAACGAGGACTTATTAGCTACAACTTGATAAATAGCTTCCTATGAACTGACATGCATAAATAAATGTTCTTATAATAAAACAGATGATACGAATGCTGAGTTATGTGGACGACATGCTAATATATACATTAGTTTTATTGTCTTAGGTGCATCAGAAGCTACTTTTTTATTGTGATTTAAAAACAGGATTTTAGAAAACAATTTATAGATAGATACATAGACTTAAACCGCTCTCAATAATATTTTTATGCCATAATACCTACCTATATTTTATTGTTCTACAAATATCTCACTTGTTCTTGCACCAAAATTGAAGATCCTAGTTTGTAATTCCGCACCGGACCTGCATGCCGTAGCATAACATATCTCAGCCTTTGAAGCTTTTTTTTAAAATTATAAGTTTATCAAAAAAGTTAAGAAAAAGCTTTAATGAGCTTTTATAAGCTTTTTCTTTACTTTAAACCAATTCAATTGATAAAGTGAATTGTAATTGGTACGAGGAATTAAATTTTGCATTAACTGTGGGCTCGTCGTACTTCGTGCAAGTTGCCTCCCACCTCATAGGTATCCCATCCTCTTTGATTTACGTCCAACTGTCCACTACCTCGTTAGCTTGCTATGGACCGCTAACAGCTTACATAAGTGCACTTTGAAGCGTCTTCACTTATTTGAAAGGACAGCAATTAAATTCTCTTTGCAGGCAAATAAATAAATTCACATTCAGGATCATATTAGTGCAGTTTTCGATCCGATTCCATCGCAAAACTGTATCAAAAAATATCAACACATAGCTACTGCCTTACAAAAATATAAAATGTTCAACAAATGTCCTATAGCTATAATGTTTTTTGTCTTCTTTTCCCTGTCACAAAATATCACATGCTAAAACACATTATAGTTATTATTCTATTTCCTTAATCTGAAGTTAATAACACCAGTGAATTTATTATTTGTATATTAGTGTTTCTAGCTCGACACTTCGTTATTCAATTCATGGTGGCCTGAGAGTTGCTCTAATCTAGTCCAAACCTATCGTTACGAATAGTCTAATAGTACACGCCATAACAACAGACAGACAGGCCTCACTCCATTATATGACTGATGGTAACGTTTTGACATAATGAGCTATGCCAGAGAACGTAAAGATACATTCACAATATCTTAGCTCAAAACAGAATCTTGAGCAATGTGAATCAAACTACTTTCTGTCATTAACAAATGGTACAGGTATGTTATAGAATGGCGTGGTTTTGTCTGCCACCCGTCTGGAGGGTAATGCCCGCCTTTATGAATATTAATGCAATAATTGCCAACAAACAATCATACTTATATCGAAAACGTTCGCGATCCATATCTTGAAATATTGCCATTTAAATGTCCAAACGCTGATAACGCTGAATAGATTTAGACCACAGTATGCTAATATTCGGCCGCGAGTCCGACACTCTGTGCGGAAAATTAATTGATTTTATTACTTTACAATGTGTGGATTGTAAACCAAATTGCCGAAACGTTTAAAATAAACAGACAGCCACGATACATGTTAATATTTTTATTGCTACAACAGAGATTAATTTGTAGCTCGTTATGTTATGTACAAATTTTAATAAGTTAATTGGATATTATTAAATAGTTTTAAACATAGACACATAAATATTGATATATGTGTGAGTTATTTACGACAGACACACCCAAATAATTGTATATTAATAAGAAATTGATCATTTATATAAAAGTAGATGTATCGCTCATCAATCAGTTGTGGAGGACGCCACTCTGCCCACACTGAACGCCGTCACCGCCTCTTACTAAGAGAATGTTTATTTATATACTTGTATATAGATAGAAAATAATATAAAGTTCTCACGTTAAGCTCTAAACTCTTGTACTTTAACCTGAATAAATTATGTTCTAACCAAAAATTAAGACCGCCTTCAAACCAATATAACAGATTCTGAATAGAATTATGGAACTGGCAACTTGATAGCAAAAGGTGGGACATGATTAAAAACTTATAAAGCCTAAGTTAAACAAAAACCTTACTCTTAAATTGACATTTTGTCAGATAATAGGGTTGAAATTACGACAACAAATGCTTAATTGATTTAAGTCAATTCGCAGTCACGTGCTCAATCTAGGAACAATAAAAACACAAGGAGAATATGTATTGAAAGTCTAATAAAAGTGTCAATTTCGCCGGTATCACACCCACAGTGCGGCGTGTGATTTATACGTCGCGGGTAATTGCCGACGGTCCACCGGCGCGGGCGCTCGGCACACCGCGCGACTAATCGTGTGCAGCGGAGCGTCCGTCGTGGTCGCGTCGTGCGTGTCGTACTCGAGCCGGACGCGCCGCGTGGAGGGAGCCTTATTGTTCCCAGGATCTATGTCAATTACAAACTTGTGAATGGAAATCTCTTTCTCGTAAAATTGCGGTTATTTAAACGGGGAAGTTTAATTTCCAGAATTTTGTAGTGACTTCAGTTTGTTGTTTTATTTTTATTTTATTATTCTGACCAAATTGATCTACCTAATAATTGCAATCTATCTTAACCGTTTATCTATTGTATAACGCCTAATATACCTGTTCGTAAACATTGAAGGGGGGAGACACTTCTAAATATATTTTTTTGTGAGTAATCGCTAGGTATTCGATACACTTACGTAGAAGTTACTTTAACTACATATCTTTCACCAGAAACTTCGTTTGCCCGTATATTAATAAGGTTATCTTGTGACTTGTCACACTACGCACTGTCCCTAAGTAATTTACATATATGTGTGAGATAGATCTGTGATCAATCAGGTTGTCGGCCCAGCCACACACCGCGAAGTTGATCAACCAAACCACTCGTCTGAAAACTACAGATTTTATTTATAATTTTTAGAATAACAATATAAAAATTGTTCCGGAAAAATCCTAATTCTATTGTTTACCAACTTCACTGATTCACATTTTATCTCTTTATATCAAAAAACGTGAGAAAAGCATAAACTCCTGTCAAATTACTCTAATGCTCGTTTTCCATAAATAATGGCGACTAATTATTTACCACCTCTAAATATTTTGTGACTTTTAAAGATATTCGTGTATACTTGCTAGTAATCATTCATGCACTCAAAGTCTCAAAATTAGTTATTAGCATCATTGGCTAACCAACATACGTAAAGTATCTAACGTGTATCACAATATTTTAGTCAGTAATTAAACGTACCTATGACTGTCGGCACAGGTGTACACCATAATTCAGAGCTGCACTTATAAAAAGTGTAAGAATTTACTTAATGAATGATAGAGCCAAAGAAATTACTGTTGAGCTGTGTCCTATCTAGGAGAAGGATAACGCTAACGGTGAATCAAGTTCCGTCTCTGATTCCGATGTGTGTGACATTGGAAACAGCGAAGCACTCAATAATTTCCACGCTCTGTCTACATTTAGCGCAAATAACACATCTAGAAACAGGCAACCTGTGCATTTGTGAACCTTTCTATTAGAAGTGCGCGCGAGCTCTCCGTAATGAGACGCTGTTGGTCTCTGATTGCCGCGCAATACAACCTTAGTAGCGGTCGTATAATACCAGGTTGCTTGGTTGATATGCACTTACAATCGATTTCTATGAAACTACGGAGCTCGCCCGAGGCCTAGCGACTCCACCAAGGTAACCGATTAGGTGCTCCTGAACAGCTAATCTTAGGATATGTAATGACCATATTTCACGATTTGTCTGACTATGGGTACCTAAGTGATCGTGCCTCACTTAAGAACGCAGACGTGGAGTAGGTTATTAAATTACTTATTTTGGGACTCACGCACCAATAATTATGTCCAGCCAAAATATTAAACAACGTAAGATATCATTATCATATTCACTACTAGTTTTAAATTTGATTGCATGTTTCTTACTTGTAAGAAAAGTTTAGGTACTTAGTTCACGATGGCAGTTCGCCCTATCATCTGTGTTTAATCATTTGCCTGATGTTGATATAATTATCACCACTAATTGAGTTGCTTCGATGACGTGCCGCGGGGTGTTGTCAGCACCGCTGTCCACTACATGATGTCAAGCGTGTTGTGAGTGTTGTGTCACTGATACCTGACGATAAGCCGGCGACGTGCCCGGGCGGGTATAGGCATTTCACACAGATAAACACGTGTTAGTTAACACGATTTATTATAATTAATTAATATAATTTATGTTTACAAGTTTACAATGACAAGTTTTAAACTTGTCATTGTACTGATTTCAAAAAAGCTAGGAGGCGAACAGGTCTGAAAAAGAATTTGGAATTAAAATTTTCTCTTTAAAAAGCTCGACATTACTAAGTCAACGGAAGCTTATTTCAACTCGCAAGCAAATACTCTTCAACTCTAAAAATATGTAGTGGAAAGGTGATGACCTCATGATATTTCTGAAAGCAACTGATGATGTTTGCAATACACTTACATGAAATAATATACAAACATGCACTCACGCCTTTTTCCCATAGGAGTAGACAGAAACCACAGAACGTCATTGGCTATGATTCGTGTATACTTCTTTTGCTTCGTCCATATGCATACATGATATTAATATTTGGTCCTTTAAACCGGAATCAAACAAAATGCACACAATTATTAATTTCTCATTTGGAATACTATTTCAAAATCGCAGTCAGTTGGAATGATTATTTGTTTCTGTCAATGAATGTTGAACGTGTGCAGTCAGCCAGTTCCGACTGCCGCACTAATTATCTCCCACGATAACACGGAGCGATACCCACGTGTATTATGTACCCCTAGTACTCTTGAGTAATTTTCACCAATCATTCTAAAGTTTATAATGAAATACTGGATATTATGTATGAGTATGAACATAGGTCTTGTGCACTCTTTCTTTGAAGTGTAGGCACTTGTAGTGCGTTTCGATGATATTTAAAGGCAACGTAACGTTGTTTTGTAGTGTCTTTGACGTTTGTTAGATGTCACTAGCGTCTAACAAGGAGGTTGAGTTATCGAAGCCTAATGGAGATCAACTTTTTTTTGTATACCTACATAAGTATAGCTAGTAAACCAAGGAGGTTTACTAGAATTCTTATTTAAATACCTCCTATACAGTTTAATATATTCCAATTTGCAATACCTGCCTGACAGAACGTTCATTATGTCCGAATGTTCTTGTAGTAATTCCATCTTTAATTTCGAATTGGCCCGTGCGACTGTTTTTGTTGAATTGACTGCGTTAATAAACGTAATACAGTGTGATTAGCATGCAGCAGTTATCGGTGCATTTGCTGGGTGTCAGGCTTCAGAATATGTTAGCGCGTGACGAGCTGACGGCGACGCGGCGACGCGGACACGACGCGTTCTGTGAGCGACGCGACAGATAGCGGGGAGTGACGCGGGACTCAGATGGAGTGTTTAATCTTTTGGTCAATATCGTAGCCGATATTAACGTACAATTTCAGCGAAACATAAACCTAAAAAATCGTCGCTTGAAGACGTAAAATGTGAAAGAAAAATTCGGCATCACAGGCAGTGGACTCGGTAGCTTAGTTGGCAAAGCGTCTGGTGTACTTAACCAGAAGGACGCAGGTTCAACTCTGCCTGAGATCGAATTTTTCTTTCACTAGAAATTTTCTTTCATTAGAAAATTCATATCTTTGTGAACATTTCGCATTATTTAATGCTAAAATATAATAATAAGAAACTTCGTTCCAAAAATAAGCATAAACCTAAAGAAATCATGGCAAGGCAACAAGCAGACAAGTTTACATAATCTGCAGTACGTTGTCGAAATCATAATCGTAAAATATCTATACATTTTATCTCAAACATCTGAACAAAATTCGGATAAAACTCTTAATTTTTTTATTTTTTTTATTTATTTATTAGGGACCTTCAACACACAGTTCGCATGCACTTACAGTCTAGGCGAACAACGGAAATTGAATAGAATACCTTCTTAAAAAAAGAATTATTAAATTGTGATATGACCCAAAAATTTAAAATTAAGAATTAAATAACAAAATTAACAATTAATTATAATATAAACACTTAATGGTAAAATACACAATTATTCAAATTGTAGATAAGGTTTGAAAACGATTATTCGTCTCGTAATCATTTAAATGAAGCTCCATTTGACTATAATACTTGACCCAACGCTCCGAACCATCACTGTGCACGACACACTATCGTATAAGGAGGCACATCACTAATGTTATTCATACAGCCAGTGTCCGCAATGTTTCAGCGACGCCGACGCGTCAAGTGCGATACGTCTTGCTGGTAATGCACATAGATACATTTATAATGCCGCAATACTCAATACTTTTGCTCAATCATTTGATAGACTTGCAATTGACGGCGCGACAAGAATATATTTTGCTGAGTGCGTAGTATGCCAGGGCCGCACTCTACGCTTAGATTATCTCTAAAAATATTTCTAAATTACTTACTTTAAGTAAGGATTCTATTTATAAATCATTATTAATTGTAATAATATATTTTGTTTTGATTGAATTATAAATGTAATGAATTGTTCCAGCAACCCGCGAGGCGGCGTTCACTTACGCGATAACGTCTGCGGGCGTGACGCATGCGCTGAGCGCGGCCTGCTCGCGCGGAGACCTGCCCGCCTGCCAGTGCACCACCAACCGGTAACTATACACTATACTCCAACACCTCATACTCACTATTTACAGAAGAATATCTTGATTTGCTAGAGCTCTGTGTCAAAAACTTTACCAAGAATGTTCCTCAAAGAATATAATGGCTCTTTGATTAATCATAATATGATTCACGAACACATAGCCACGCAACATGACAAATATTTCCAGTATAAGTCGACCTCCAAGTGTACAAAAAGTAATATTTCAGTAGTCTATGGAAATCGAGATCATCCTATACCTGAACTATTTGGCCCGTTGTGTAGCCATCGTCCGTGAATTATGAAAAGTGACTGTTATATCCCCTGTTCATATTGATGGTGGTGGCAGTCGTCGCGGCACGTCGACGGGCGAGCAGTTCTCGTGGGGCGGGTGCGGGGAGGGCGCGTACGGCGCGCGGGTGGCGCGGCGCTTCCTGGATGCGCGCGAGCTCGAGCGGGACGCGCGCGCGCTCATGAACCTTCACAACAATCGCGTCGGCCGCAAGGTGAGCCAGGTACAACCACACTATACTGCACTACCGCACTAGCCCTACTTCCGCACTACCGCACTACCCTTCCGTACTTCCGCATTACCCTTCCATACTACCGCACTACCGCACTACCCTTCCATACTACCGCACTACTCCACTACCGCACTACCGCACTACCCTTCCATACTACCGCACTACTCCACTACTGTATTACCGCACTAACCTTCCGTACTACCGCACTGTAGTACTACCACACTACCCTTCCGCATAGCCGCACTGCCGTACTACGGCACTACCCTTCTGTACTACCGCACTGCCGTACTATCGCACTACCCTTCTGTACTGCCGCACTGCCGTATTAACTGCACTACCCTTCCGTACTATCGCACTGCCGTACTGCTGCACTGCTGCACTACCGCACTGCCGCACTGCCACAGTATCGTACTACCTCACTACCGCACTACCTCCTCCGCTACCAGCACGCCCGCACCACGCATGCACGCCGCCTAACACCTACTGCTTGTATGCTTGCAGTACGATATACATCACCTGAACCTGTCCTTCATTCACATCATATCTCAGGGTGACCATAGTCATTCCTTTCGATTTGTCAAAATTCTCGGTGTCAGCTTTATGAAGTTGATCCTTAGAAAGTCATTAAAAAACCTAACATTTATTATAATATCTATAACTCTCTTTAAATTAGATTAGATTACATTATGCTCGCAATTATAAGCGCTACGGACACTATGGCCGCGGTGATCGGGGGCCAGATTAACTCATATAATGTTCGTTCATCTTTAACATTAAAACTTGAATGTATCGACAATGTTGCAAACTTTCGCTCGTTACTGCTCATTGTCTGATGTTCAACGTTGAGTGCTTTTGAAAACGATCGTTCACTTCTCATCATAATCATATTCTGGACAAATAGTAGATTGTTCAACAATTCCCACTTTCATTCACATGTTGCGCACCCACAGCACACATCAGCAAAGTCAATGTAGTACAAAACTTTATAAAAACGCGTAAATTCAGCAATATTTATTAATAGCGACAGTAGCAGTCACACCACATACTCCGAGCCACTACATTTAGTTGTATTGAAATCATGTTTATATTGTGGTTGCTACGGAGGATGTTTTTGCAACATTGCTACCATTATCGTCAAGCCAGTGCTCGGCGGTATTGCCGCCCCTGGCTATAGTTTTAGTAGCTCATCTGAATCAACTCTTATAATGAAGTTCTACTTATTAAGTGGTTCATAATAATTGCTACCGCCAGAAGAACTAATGACGTCGTTAAACAACTTCAGTATTGGGCGGGACGTCGAAGTTCTCAGCAAATAATTATAATGATAACTACCGGTAGGGCACTCCCGCGCAGCCATGAAAAATTCAGTACTCGACGAACACCGCCTACTGCATGTACTGACATTAACTTGAGTAGTTCCGGACATGGCGAGATGGTTGGTTAGGTTTGTTATTTATTATACTAGTTTGCGCCCCCAACGTCAGTTGCACTTTTATTTGTATAACGCAGTTAAATTTAAAATGTCAATAAAAATCAAAGATTGTGAAGGCCTAGAAGTGATCCTTAGCTGGAACAGAATGTTCGAGTTCGACATCGGTTGCATGTAGCAAAAACAAAACCCAGGTATAACATATAGATTCAGCTCACATAAGTATACCAATGGTCTTTGATCTAAGATAATATCACGTGTGGTAACAGCTGTCTAACGTTCTAGACTATGGAATGTAGTTGAAGCTCACCTTACTGTAGCAAACAAAGCTATCTGTCCGTGAATCGACCAACAATCGAAGAAGAAATCGGTCGAGTCCCGCCGCCGGCGCCGGCCGCGGTCGCCCGACACCCGCTCATTACTCGCCGCAGCTGATACGCGGACGAGTGCGCTGTGCGCTGTGCTGTGTGCCACAATTACGCATTGTGCAGAATAGCCGGGTTCTGCGCACATTATCCGCACCGCCGCCGGCACTACATACGCACTAATTTACGTTTAAGTTTTGAATTTCCAAGTCGAGGCTAGTAAATAACTAGCATTTATCGTAAATGCTCGCCTTTACATGCTTAACATTCCTACATATCTTTGGATGTCAATGGTTCTCGTGTGAGCGCCTCCAGGCGTAGGTAGATATAGTATTATATTGGAGGCATACCCACTTGGTACCCGCATGGTACTCCCCCGTCCGCCGCCGGAACCACGAGTCCAGGAGATCATCGGCTACTTTAGAAGATTGGGCAGCTGCAGCCCATTGATCGCCTCAAGACACACTCAATTACAGATATTAAGTTCTTGGTATCCAGCTCAGCAGACTTTTTATGTGTTCAGTTCTGTTGATTACTCTCATTGCCTTCACCAGTAAAACTTAATAACACAAAACAATAAGTTGCAGTGGAGTGTTCCCACAGACCGTACTCTTATTATAATTGTATGAACGACTCTGGCCGCGTCTCATTACCAGCCCATGCAATCATACAACTATTAGCCTTACAATCACACAACTATTACCCGCATGTTTACGACGCATCATCTGTGCGGAGTGACCGCCTCACCGCCTCACTGGTGCGCGGTGGTTAGAGCGCGATGTTTTGTTTTGTTTGAATGCAGTAATAGCGGCCACAGACTAGCGTAATGCGCACCAACCTGAATAAGGCGCTCCTCACGCACATGATATTAAAGTAATGTGTGTTCGCGGTTTATGATTATTGATTTTGTGTTAATGACTTCTTCGATAATCTCGAAATACATTATAAAACTGTTTGTAGGTGTAAAACTGATAGAAATCTGTTGTAGGTACGGTGGCCAGCACATCAAGTTACCACAAAATGACAAATTTTCTCAGTTCATTTTGAACTTTATCTTCAACAATTTAAGGCTTAAAATCATTTGGAATAATTTGACAGTTGTATATACCTTGACCTGCTGGCGACTGTACTTACTAGTTTATGTCTCTGCCGATTCTAAAAACTCGTTCCACAGAAGATAACTTCGAGTTCGAATCCTAGTTAGACTTCAATGATAAAATTAATTGTCTAACGATAGTAGTTCTTATATTATTATTTATTTGTATACCAAAACGAATTAATCAAGTATCGGTACATGCTATTTTAGGTATAAGTATTAACAAATTCTGAAAGATTGGGTTGGATAATATGGATACAAACCATTGTTTGTTACATTCTCCATTCGCGTCATGTTTATAGTCACACACATCTCGTTGGACACGTCGTAAATTGTATTGTTTTATGTTATCCGTTAAGTTCCGTGGACTATGTAAAGTTATATGTCAGATAGCCATCAGGAAGCTCGTTATAAAGTAACATGGCTCTTTATTGAACTTTTTTGGCATGGTTACGTCACCCCTGAGTCCGGCCCTGCATTTTCGTATTGGTAAATGTTAAGTAAAATGTCATATGAATTTAAACTGTTACTTTCTTGCTAGTGTAGGGACACTGCTGACGCATTTACATTTGCACTGTACTAGCTTAGCGACTTAGCGCAGCGCGGCAGTCGTCTCCCCGCACCCAAACAGTTAGGTCATTAGTAATATTGTAGTCACTAAGTATACGTATTCAATCTGGTACCAGTAAAGTATTATATATAATGTGACGACCTTCATTCTACAACCACCTCACTACAACCCCCACACTAGTATTCGATAACATTTTCTAAACCATCTTAATTAGTTTTCTGAATTAAAACTCAAAATAGAAAAAAAATAAACCCACAACGACATCTGTACCTAATCGAAAAAAAGGGTTAAATAGTTTTTCGTCATTTCTGTCGAGGAACCATTCCCATTTCTGATCCCAATTTCAATAATATAAAAGTAATTGTGTTTCGTAGAGAGATACAGCCGGCAGCGACAATGTGACAGAAACATAAGTAGGTAAATCTTTTTCGATTAGGTACAAACATTGTTGCTTTTAAAAAAAAAACTATTTTGAGATTTACTTTAAACATTTTAGATATTTTTTATGAAGGTAAATGTCTATTCGCATAGTATCTAATTCAAACCGCTTTACTGGTCAACAATCCACATAGCACAGCATTGAAAGAGTTAAAGATACGAGTTACGACTGCGAAGAACGTTGAACATGCGCGTTGTGGTGCGCGGCTCACAAATCGAGGAAGCCGAAGAACATCGTCTTTGATAATGATTACTCTAAGAACTCAAATAGGCTTTATGGCATAGATAACCCTACAAACAAAACTCATTTTAACTACAACACATTTTTATTGCAGCTCCCTGTTTAGATCAATACTATATCACCTAGGTTCTTATGTAAGAACTGTCGCCAATGAAACACAAAACCTTTACAAACAGAAAAACTTTACTTATCTAAATTCAGTCAACCTATGTTGTTGTTTACTCACACCCGGCATTGTCTTATAAGGCTGTGTTCAGATGTAACGCCACATCGCGCGGCCTAGCGATTTAAAACTGATGATCATACGTTGAGTATAGCAACGGAACACTTCCGATTATGCATCCAAAAGATTCTAAAGAAATAGGTAATTTATTTATATTTTTGCAGAAATAAGATACATTTTGGATACAGTAGATGCGAAAAAAGTATCGTGTAACTGCAACGAATAACTTTTAACTGCAACGTCTCAATGTTTTTGATAATTATAACTTAAATGAATAGGTATACCAGCAAGCGTGTATGCATAATATGTATGTTGCAGACGGTGAAGGAGCTGGTGCGTCGCGAGTGCAAGTGTCACGGCGTGTCGGGCTCGTGCGCGGTGCGGACGTGCTGGCGCGCGCTGCCTCCCTTCCGCGCCGCCGCCGCCGCGCTGCGCCTGCGCTACGAGCGCGCGCGCCACGTGGCGCCGCACCACGCACACCTCGTGCTCGTGCGCAGGTAACTACACTACGCTCAATAACATTATTATTATATCGTTAGGAAATTGACGAAGTTTTCAAGAATACCCGTCTATTCTTAAAGTGACATACGTCGGTTTTGTATAAAAGTCAGGTCGATACGTCAACTCTCGTACTTTTGCTTCGGAACTCGGAGGCGACGGACGTGTGTCATGGACGTCATGTCCGCTAGTAATTGTGAGACTGACGTCGAATCTCTGTCCAATCATTAAGTGTAATTATTGTGTCTGACCTGATGTAATCCTGACTATATAAAGGACCATATTTAAACTTTACCATACTATATAAGTGACCATACATACATGACCATATTTTAAATATGACTGTACCAAAGAAAAGGAAGTTTTAAGCGAATTTTAACGTAATATTTTAGTTGATCGGTTACCCGACTTGATTAGAACCATGGTGAATTTTTTGTAATGTACAGCATGTTGTGCGCAGACAGAAGCAGAACCCAACCGTGGTACGGGTGCCGCGCAAGTCGGACCTGGTGTACCTGGAGCCGTCGCCCTCTTACTGCGAGCGTGACGACGCGCTCGGCTCATTTGGTACACATGGCCGCATCTGTAACAGGACATCCCGAGGTAAATAAACCACATGTTGCACTGAAATGGTTTTCATTATAGATTTATTAAACAGGACTGAAGAAAATTAAGTTACCTTGTTGTGTACTATCTGATACCTAAATACTTGAGCATTAGCAACGATATCATCCTAAGAATAAACATTTACTTTACATCGTTACCACTATGCGGTATGCTTATGTAAAATATACATGATGCAGGCGAGGACGGGTGCGAGTCGCTGTGCTGCGGGCGCGGCTACAGCACGGAGCGGCGCGCGCAGGAGACCAAGTGCCGGTGCCGCTTCCACTGGTGCTGCCGCGTCACCTGCGACACCTGCCTCGCGCGCACCGAGACACACGTCTGCAACTGACCGCTGTTCACGTCACTACATTATATCACGACTGGCATTTATTCCGAATCTTTCATAATCGTCTTGTGTGACATTTGCGTCACTCGCACATAAAGCGTGTCTGTAACGGACCGCATGTTGAAATATAATTATATAGAGTACCCATGCCACCGTCCAAATTGGAGACTGGGCTACTATTTCTGAAGATGTTCTATTATTCGTTTTCCTATTGAAATATTTAAGTGTTGTATAAAAATGTCAATCATGCAATGAGCACCAGCTTGTATATGTAAAACGTCACACCGTGAACGTAATGTAACTTGACTCATTCGATGTAAAACGCGCGTCTGTTACATACAACTACTTTAAAATGGACATTATAATAGTGTTACTATAATAAATTAAGTAATTTATACACTTGTGACAAGATTGTGAATATATGTGATAACAAAATAATAAGTAATTATTAGTAATTTTAATTTTTGATGTGAAATTATGATACCTAAATTGTAAAACACGATTTTAATTTAACGTAACTTTTTCTTGTATCTTGCCCCTGAACTTCCTAATGTTAATACTAAGCTAATGTATGCATCAGATCATCAAATTAACTGAATATTGTTATTATAACCACCGATACATGTTCAAGTAAGTGAGCACACTGCACGTCCTTTAATCTATTTAATAAATTGTGGGTTGATTTAAGTAACATACATGGCACATTATATCCTATGTAAATTAAGTTACACCAATGCACTATCCCATCAAAAAACCTGTAGTGTAGGTATCCTCTTTTGCAGATTATAATGGGCCTATATACTGTTACGTACTTACTGAATAGTTACTAACTGCAGTCGCTTTAATATCGCATTGTAAATATAACTAATAATTAAGTGAAATGTAGCTATAACAGATTTCAATTTAATGTGGTTACGAGAAATATTACGGTTATAAAGAAATATTATCAAATATTGCAGAAAATCACAAAAGTGGTTCTATAAAGCCGCGCAATGCCGCGCGTCCGCGCTCCGCCGCACGTTGGCGCGCTGCCGCCCGCTAGAAACACATCTGAACGTACCCTTATATTTACGAACATGATTTAGGTCCAAACGTTAACTGTGTGCTATACTGGTATCAAACTATCAAATAAATGAAAATATTTGATGATTTTATATTTGGATAATTTTATCTTTGAAATGAAATTAGAAAATTGAGAAATTGAATTGAGATCTGTTGTAGCAACACAACGGCGAGAGCGAAACGAACGGACACTTGATGTGCATTTACTGTAAGTAGCTAAGGACCGACGGCTTTAATGAGTGTTACATGTAAGTTGTTATTGTATCATCAGTAGACTAAGTACCGGCGCACGCCGACACATTCCCTCAACTAATTTAACTTATTCACACACCGACGACTCGGCGAATAAACGTTTTATCACGAAAAATGTCTCTATTATTGTGTGCGAGCCCAAATCCCACGAATACTATTTTATTAAGGATGATGGAGATATCTGCAGATCACAGATTAGATAGGTACTCAATAAAATCAATAATTTTAGGTAAATACACCTGACATTGTATAATTAATATAATTTTATTTGATGACATTTGTAACTTATGGAATTTTAATCTTATTTTATTTTACCACTTGTTATCAGCTTGACATGTTTCATTTGATTTTGCTAATTTTAGTGTCACTGTTTGATTACATTATGTCCATTGATTCATACGCCTAGCAGGCAGATTTTGGTGATTCATTTTATATTAACCATACGACCATGTTATACCCAAAATGCAATGAATAATAAATGATTTGATTTGATTTGATTTGATTTGACAGGTATCCAAAGTTGCTTTAAGTTCTTTAGTATTATTTGTTTGTGGGATAACTCGCCCACTGCCGTCATAACCGCCCATGGACATTTGCAATACCAAAGGAGTTGCAGTTGCCCAAAATATCGTTATAAGTTAAAGCCTTAGCCTAGCCGTTCTGATATATGTATAAACAATAATGCCTACTGTAGTTTCATCAAAATTCGTTCAGTAGTTTTTGCGTGAAAGAGTAACAAACATCCATCCGTCCATCCATCCTCCCAAACTTTCACATTTATAATACTAGTAAGAGTAAGATAAGATACGCACACAATAACGTGTACGAAAAGACGCAGCTCAGTCGGCTGCGCCGGTGATATTTACGGGAAACAAAACTTGTATTCATCACTGAAAACCACGTGTAATCTTGAAACTGTAAATTTCAATGTTATAGTAGCTATAAATTAGTATGCAAACACTGCGTGGTAGAAGCGTGCCGCTGACGTGCCGCTAATGCGCCGGGAGCGTGCCGCGACCGCCAGATAGCGCGCATAACTCACGGAAACACACGCTTCGTGCAAATTACGGCTCTTCATAATGATTCATTCCTTCGCACCAACACACTACAACACGCAGAAGGACATCTGGTAACACTTCAGCAAGACCTCCATTAGGTAGGTACCTACTTCATGGAAGCTAAGTACTTACTTCTAACTGCTGCTTGCTATATCAGTCTTTCCTTATTTGAGATAAATCAGTAGGTCCTTACCTAGTTTAGCCGTCGGTTCTCGTGGTGACAGTATCGAGTTTAGCCCGAAACTTACCTTTTGCACGTTTTAGCGTGCAGCGGACAGCGGCGTGTTGTTTGTGGCAACACTGGTCACACGAAATGGACGGAATCTGTCGCACGCAGGATTTAGTATGTAGCTTGCATAGCACCGATATAGATGGAATGGCCCATTAACAACATAAGCGGCCAACTCAACCATAAATTCTGGTTATGGATACACCACACGATGTGATAAATATTTACCTACAGTCACCATCAAATATATCAGAGCAAACAGACTGTTCATAATTATCTGAGCAACTAGACAAATTAAACCATATCTCAGCGACACAAAGGATGTTTTAGAATGAACACTACACACGGCGGCTGTCATTCTGACATGTATTTTATCCCACTGAGATAAAGTTTAATTTCCCTAGTTGCTCTGATAATTATGAACAGTCTGTTCGCTCCGATATATTTGATGGTGACTGTACCTACCTACCTTTTTGGGAGAGCTTCTACATCGTTTCCCATGTAGAAAATATAACCCAATCTAAAGGAAATGCCTACTTACTCTAGGCATTGTGGGAGTGAGAAAATTTATTAACATCAGTTTATAACTGACATAACAATCTCGGTATTGGACAATATTATAATACTCTTTGGTAAGAACGTAAGTAACTGGTAAGAACTCCAATACCAAAGTATTGGAGTTCTTACCAGTTTGCATTATGGAGGGTAATGTTTCTTTATTATTGTGACACCGTAGCGTAGTATGTAATGTTAAATGACCTACTTGTAGCGTCATCTCTTATTGTGACTAGAAACTTACTTGCTTGTACTACTGCGTAATAGATGGCGTTGACAAATAGTTACGTTCCATTTTACTTTATAATATATTCTTTAATGATGCTGTATAGGATCCATCGTAAACTACAGTAGACCTATCAATATTAATGTAACGAAAAACATTTTTATTTAAATTATAAAAATTAACTTTAAATATTATAAATTAAATAGAATTATGACTTAGAAAAATGAGCCGCGTCTGTCACTGTCTCATTTTTGTTAACTTAATACTGTCAAGTTGTCAACTGTCAACTACAGTGTGTGTGATGCGGCGAGGTTTCTGTTGTTGTTGTTTACATTAACTGATCTGAAATCTGATTATTATTTCAGTTCCAGACGAGGCTATGATTTGTTTATAAATATATTCCTTATAATCTATAACCTAAAACAATGCCGAAGCCCACCTGTGTGCAATGTAATACCAACGATTCTCTACTGTGGCGTACTGCAGAAAACGGACAAATATGTAACGAATGTCACCTCTCCAACACAGCGAGCAAGGAGGCGAAATCTGACGCTACCGTCAAACCAGACCCAGATGACAAGGACGACGCCGACAGCAAGAATGGCAGGAGCGAGGGAGAGACTACGCCTGCTAAAGCCACGGGAAAAGGCACTCGGAAGAGTACGCGCTCTACGAGATACAAAACGAAGACGCCTGCTCCTGCGCCTGGCAAGCCAACCGCAGCACGAGGCCGTGGCCGCCGCAGCATATTCAAGCGACAACCGCTAAAAGCTCCCACGGCCACTGCCACCGTCGTGACCAGCGACTCAATCTTCTACAAAGGCAACTACATGCAGGTCGGAGACATCGTGTCGATGACCGACGTCGGCGGTGGCACGTACTACGCCCAGATCCGCGGCTTCATGACAGACCAGTACTGTGAGAAGAGTGCCGTAGTCACATGGCTGCTACCCACCAAGGCCAGCCCCCCACCCGAGCGGGGGTTTGATCCTGCTACTTACATTATTGGTAAATAAATTTGAATATTAGTTTAGCACAATATTATATTATCATCCGACCATATATTGATATAAGTACATAAACATACATTAACTTATAGTCATCATAGGTACACTGATATAAAATAAATAACTTGCTGATTACACACATCATGCAAATACTATTTTAGGAAATTGGAGGTGGTTTCCACAGTTTATTGCTGGAGATCTAACTTAAGATCTGAGCATGTCTCTTGATACACCACTTACAATAAGCAAATCCATTTGGTAAACAAATGAAACTACTGGCAACAGTTTTATCAGGGTCTAAGCCATATGAAGGCATCATCACACTAACTTAATACAATACTAAATGTGTTGGGGTTGGCTTCCAGTTTAAACAGATGTTGCACAATATCATTATTTTCAGAGATCCATCAGACCTCTACAAACCTGTTGCTGAGCCTAAGGATCTTTTCTAAAGTATAAGATAAGGTTAAAAATGGTCACCCGTCTGCGGAATTTATTAATTCCGCAGACCGGACAGACAGACATTCCGCCTTAACAAAATGTTGATACTTCCAGGCCCTGAAGAAGAGTTGCCACGACGACTGGATGTGATGGAGTTTGTGATGCATGCCCCCTCTGACTACTACAAGGCCAGCAACAGCCCCTACCCACTCACTGACAACGAGGTCAACAACTACACGGGGTTCATATGGACCTCACTCGAGCCCAAGGAGAAGACATAAACAAGCTAGCTTATATGTTTAGTATTAAAGTTATTATCATAAAAGTGTACCTCTTTCACTCAATAGTGGTATGCATGTACACATGTCGAGCTACAATAAAAGGCCAGAATAAATTGCATTTGTAATCCAATTTATTCTGGCCTTTTATTGTATGGAAAGCCTGTACAATGTGAGATCAGCCTAAACTGGAATTTTATAGGTTGACCTGTAGCCATATGTACAAGTGCAAAAACTAGGAAACTAAAGTACCGTGAATTTTTTTTTTAATAAAAAATACCACTATATTTTGTCAAGTCTGAATGGTATTGGGCCAGCTTATCATGGTCTGGTAAACAGTTTTGATTTTGTGATAGTAAATGAATGCAGTCAAGTAGCGAGCAGCTCGGACTCTGGATTTGTACCCAGTTAATGGCAATAGACTTGCCCTCTATTACATGGAACCTAAACATTATGAAATATGAGTGTACGCGCGGCTACACATCAAGCTATGCAAATCCAGTATAATTGACTGACTGACCTTACACAACAAACTCGGACATGATGGCATTTTATTATTTCGTTTGTTTTTTTTTCTATGAGTAACAATGTATAAAACCTGGTTTAGGTATAAAATTACGTTCATTTATGTAATTATTAAGAACATTTCCATTTATAAAATCAAATTAATCATACATTTTCAACTTTTCGTTTTTTATCTTCGTAGATGGGAAAAACTATGGAGAACCTAAGCATTAGAGATGGGTAGCTCGCGAATGAGAGATAAAAATGAGCTAGCTCTTTGTTTCCAATCTAGCTCTCACTCACTCACTCGCTGAGAGACTAGCTCTCCGGCTCAATTAGTTCAATGAATCTTCATTGTAAATCGATCTTTATTTTTGTGGAGACAAAGTAGAAAGTGCTTTATCATATTTACTTATCTAGCTCTTCGCATCAATCAGCTCAGTGGTTCTTCATTGTAACTTGATCTTTATTTTTATGGAGACAAAGTCGAAAATGCTTTGTCATATTTACAGATCTAGCTCTCGGTCTCAATTAGCTCAATGGATCTTCAATGTAAATTGATCTTTATTTTAATAGAGACAAAGTAGGAAATGCTTTATCATATTTACATATCTAGCTCTCCTGATCAATTAGTTCAATGGATCTTCATTGTAAATTGATCTTTATTTTTATCGAAACAAAGTAGCAATTGCTTTGTCATATTTACATATCTAGCTCTCCGGATCAGTTAGCTCAATGGATCTTTAATGTAAATTGATCTTTATTTTTATAGATACAAAGTAGAAAATGCTTAAGCATATTTACATATCTAGCTCGCTGATCGCTCACATGTTGTAATGAAAGGGTATGTAAGTATATCTCTCGCTCACCGAATAACTCATTGACTCAGGATTCAATTTGAACTAAATGAGCTAAAGAGCTAAAAGAATGATATATCTCTTTTGATTGAAAGAGCTATATCTCTCTTTCATTGAGCTATTTCTCGCATCTCTACTAAGCATCAAGTTGACAGATTTATTAAGAAAAAATTGTCTGTCAGTGTCAATGTGACTGACGAAGTGACAACTGACAGATTCAGATTGTAATTCATTTAAGCACAAACTGGAAGTTTGGATTGGAAGTACAGTAAACTCAATCTTTTCAATTGATACTTTAGATTTGTCGATATTTTATTATATTTACTACGTAACCTACTATTAAAATGAGTCGCAAAGAAGCTCTATCGTCCTTCATCCAGCAGATTCACGGGCGGCCTGTGGTGGTAAAGTTGAACAGCGGCGTCGATTATAGAGGTTGGAGCCGATGTTTATTTACTTACATACTTTACCTTGAGCTCTCCGAGTCTCCGCGTTGTGTGAGATGACCTAAGTTATTTGCATGTGCCTTTTTATGACATGTCTGGTATTGAGGAAACTTAATATAAAGATAATCAACAAGACAATGTTTGTTTGTAAAACAATTTTTATAGGTTAGCTTTTAGATTTTATCATTGGTAATGCTGCCAAAACGTAAGCAAACTTGAGAGTAGCATTCGCTATGTTCAATTTATACACAGTGTGTGACTTGCAAAAACATTTTATTTATTCTTATAAATAAGTAAATAATGAGAATGGAAATTATAGCTAGGTAAAATCATGTAACAATAAACTTGCAGGTGTGTTGGCTTGTCTGGATGGCTACATGAACATAGCTCTGGAGCAGACGGAGGAGTATGTGAACGGCCAGCTCAAGAACAAGTATGGCGATGCATTCATCCGCGGCAACAATGTGCTCTACATCAGTACACAGAAGAGACGGATATAACGGACATGCCTCTGTACTGTGATAAGTGTGATACTGATAATATAGGGTTAAGGATGAAAATGAACAGGCTGTCACATGCAACCTTCTGTGACCCCTCTCCAATGTTGAATTTCAAAAAATACTTTCACACAAATTATCTTTCTATGATTAATTATTGTATGTGAAGATTTTGGACTGAAAGTGAGTGGTTTTGATTTTGTACATACATAAACTTGTCTTGATTTTTCAGTCTTTTTATTGTTGTAACTACATTTTGCAACAACTCATACTAACATAACAATGTTATTTATAAGAAGTTGTTCTTATTTACGGACTGGTCAAGTGTCTCCATCTTATGATAGTTGTCTACTATGTACTTACTGATGTTCTGTACTGCACTATTGTTTACGTGTAGTAAAATTTTACATCTCCATACATCTGAGGAAATAAAAAAATATTTTTATTTTTTTTACCCCACAGTCCATAGAATCTTAGTGCTATTTTATCCCAATGCAAGCACAAATTACACTATTTGTCTTTGGATGTGACTAGAGAACAGTGAAGTATTTTTTATGTACCTACTTAAACCAACGCACAAAGTAGTTTAAGGTTCTATACTATACTCACAAATAGAGGTGCATGTTGTTCACTTGTGTACAGATCTTTAGTCATGAACACATACAATCATAATGAAGGTGACTTACCTTAACATCTTTAGACTGATGTTTAGGTCCATTTCCATTGCCCAGCCCGGCTATAAGCGCCTCGCCCCTGTACCCGTAGTCTTTGGCGTACTGTTCCCGCGCAGATCTCGCTACGTCAGGATCAAAAGCCGCGTCTATACGATAGTTGAGTACTTTACGGTCGAACAGTGGCGCCCAGAAGCCCGAGTAGATGTGCCCACCGTCGGCCAATACAAATAGCAACAGTAATAACATGATCTGATTCAGTGACATGTTTGGGAACCTTGTTGTGTAATGCACTGATGTCGAATGAATGAAGTACCAACTACGTAGTAGAGTATAGTAAACACTAAACAACATTATATGTGCAAATACTACTATAACCTGTTGTTTGTTGAGCTAACTTGTTCAAGGGTAAGGCTCGAGCTCACGTTTGCATTAGGGTGATGATGTTCTATTATGAACATACTATATTATTTACATATACTCTAGAAGAATTCCATCAGCAACTTTGTCTACGATGTGTTCGTTCATTTCCCGTGGGGAATCACATCGCCGATTCTTAGCACGAAGTGGGCAGGGATAGTCCATACTTTATAGATATGTCACGGGAAACAAATAAAACACGGGTTATTTTACAATAACTAATTATTTAAATAAAACGAGAATATAAACCCTTCAAATAACAAATTAGACACATTGCAAAATTAATGTTCTTGTGCCGAGGGGCCCTCTGTTCTGAATTAAGAAACATAATAATAGCACACTGTATTTAACCAGTAATGAGGATTGAAAGGTCGGAGACACAGACATACATACATAGACATACATTACCATTTTACCTACTTAGATAGCTTTAATGGAGTGGCTATCTTCATCATAAGAAGCTGGATGACAAAATGAACAAAACCTGTTACATTATTGTCTATGGAAAACCCTTGTGTAAACGTATTGATGAATATTGCACGCTCCGCCACCGCAGCCGCCGCCGCTACTACCGCTCAACTGTATTCCTGAGTGTATTATTGGTATCTAGTGCTGAGAGTAGAGAGTAGTCCCGGTGACTAGTAGATTCCCTCGAGCGGCGAGTACGACTTGTACTGGTACAGCTCGGGCCCGCCGTACCCGTACAGCAGCTTGCCCTTGCCGTTCTCGTCGTAGTACGGGTAGCGGTAGTTGGGCCTGAAACATGCATCAAGAAATGTTAGTAGTTTAGTAAGTACACATACACATACTAGACAAGATTGTAATAAGTAGGTATTTTTGTTGTAGCTATTATACCTAAATAAACTAGGTAACTACCAAGATATTTACCTTTCAAAGTACTGGAAGTTGGGTGCTCTGGGCTGCGGGATGGTGGACTCCGCGGACATCAGCATACACAGCACCAGCGCCACCTGGAATTATATCGCAATACACACTGTAATATAATTATAACATGGGTAAACAGGATTGGGCGGGTCGTGCCAGCCACATGCATAACGAGGGCTGGTTCGAAAAAAGAAAACCGTGAAGGAGTTGGGGGAGGCCTTTGCCCAGCACTGGGACAGTAACGGCTGGAATAAGTATAAGAAAAGTAAGAAGGTTAGTTTTTGTTTACCCTAAAGCCGAAACACCCCAACTTTAATATGATTAGAAAAGTAAGAAAAATTGTTAAAACTCACGCGGTGACGAGATCAAAAGTTTCCTGATTTACCTAATTTGCGCGGGTGGGTACGAAGAGCTAAGGGCGCTGGTGGCGAAGGCGATTCACCTCCCCGCTCGGTGTTTCTTGCGCCGATTTTCGGAATAAAAATGGGTTTCCAACTTGAATAATTTTTAAATGTAAACATATAACATAGTAGGCTAAAAACCATTGCAATCGATTCTGTTACTAATTCTGAACAAACTTGAAAGTACCTAGTCAGAATTTTCAAATTTCAAAAACTAACTTTGTATATAGGGGTACCTACCTGCATATAATATAATAGTGCTATTAATATTTATGTAGGTTGTTACGAGTCAGATTATGTATGATTCATAGATATATGAAAGTGAGAGGTAAATGTAGGGTACCTAGCTAACTAGTTGATGATAATTGTAACGTCAACACGGGTAACACCTCAGTCTACCCTTGACACCTACGGCCAATGGAACCGAACCGTTGCTCGGATTTCTACCTAATATCCGCGATAAAATCTGTTAAACTTGAAGAGATTAGACTGTTAAGTTCACCTCACCAGTGTTGTGATTTGCATCACCGCATCGGCATAAAGTACCTAGGTGTTGTGAACCGGCAAGCGTTGTAAACATTGTGCGACCATCAGTGAGGTAAACAGTGTGAATGACCTACAGGCACGGATATTCTACAGTATCCTAGCCTGCTGCAGTGACGTCGTGCGCCTTTGCCAAACAAGATTGAGGTAGGTACAGTTCGTTTAAAACAATAATGTTAGCCGTTCCGAACTGCCGCGCAGGTAGCTTTAGATATCGAAATCAGTATGAACAATAATAAAGAAAGCAAAATATTTATGACCCCATCGTCCGAGTTTTCACTGTTTGCCACTGTAAGCTGTAAGACTACTTGCGGAGAACTTTAGACTCGCACAGTTATTTGGAACGAACTGTAAGTAGGTAAGTAGTCGCATACCTAGGTACCCATCTACAGTTTGTTCGAAATAAGTAAGCCGATCGGAAGTTGTCTGCAAGTGGTTTAGAAGTGCTAAATTTTAATAGAAAGAGTTGGTGTTAAGATAATTAGAGTCGTATATGTTTCACATTTCTAATAATTTTGTTTACTAATTTTGATATTTATGTATTAAAACACTTAATTAAACGATTTAATCACCGCGGTAGTTCGGAACGGCTAACTTCCGATCGGCTTACTTATTTCGAACAAACTGTAATATTCTATGCCTTGTCTAGTTTGTATTATCTATAATGTATTAGAGTACGTAGGTAGGTAGATATTAGTACATTATGATGTAAGTGTGGTAAGTTGAAAATAACAGCCGAGGCGATATTGCTACAAGAAAGCAGAGGCTGTAATTATCAAAGCACACGTATGTCATACGACGTTTTATAACAAATTGGCGAGGAAATAAATAAAACTCGGACTTTCTTAGACCAATGAAAAAGCGCGCGGTCCGCGGTAGGTATAATTTTTACTTGTCACACGATGCGCGCGTATCGGCTTTTTTTTAAGGCAAAGGCACGAAAACAGCCAGCTACAGCCATAAAGTAAATTAATGTTTTTGTTTTGTTACAGTTGAATGTTTATTTATAAAATTTTATCTCCCAACGTTAATTTTATTCATAAAATGTTGACTACTTTTCTGACATAAAAACTCTTTGCTAAGATTTAAAAAAGTACCGTTCGTTTAAGACGGAGCATCTTGATAAACCGTGCGTTTTACTTAACAATAACGCATAAATACGTAATGACATAAGACATAATGACACGTAATATATTACATTATGTATACTCTTTCCTGCAGCAGTTTCAACTAATAAAAACAATCCTACAGCTAGATACCTAGGTAAGTAGGTATGTCCTTCTAAAGGTCCGTCCATGTAGGTAGATACTCTTTTACCGCCTAGATGCTCAATACTTACTCAAAACATTTATTACACTCTACAATATATTTACCTACATGGACACACAATTTCATAACACTTACACAACACACGTTACGAACGGTGACTTTTTTGCGTGTACTAACCATTGCGAAGATATACTTGAGGCACTCCATTTTCGTTTCCTTTGCTTAGTTTTGCTTGTTCACAACACTATCCAAGTTTTGTTCCCGCCAAAACGTCAATTTTATTTTTTCGAAAAGTTTCAACCTTGAACGCGGTGTACGCGTACGAGCGCGCCTCCCTGTCTTAGTTTCAACACTAGCCAGCCAGCAACATCTGCGGACTGCACTTGCCGTGGAAGGGAAAGCACGACGAGAATGTTAACGATGTAGGTAACCCCACCCGCGCCGCCCGCCGCCGCCGCTCAGCCGACAACGTGCCAACGAGCATCGCTGCACCGCATAGGTGGCATAGTGTCTGAGACAGACATGTTCGGTGTATTACCTACTTCTTCGCTTTGTGTCTTGACATCCCTCGAATAAGTGCGTTTTCTTAAGCATGATAGGCTACCTATAAGTATTTATTTTCAGTCGAATTTCCTTTTTCTTGTTAGTTAGTAGATATTTAACGCCTAAAGAGTAACTTGTATTTGCAACTAGTTGAGGCAGATTGTTTCGTTCTCAAGTCATGGACAGACTATAGATCCTATTTCTTACTTGTTTGTGATATGGTTAGGTAGTAGGTATTCATGTCATTTTGTTTTGTTATGTCTACAAAAGTACCTACTAACATAAAATGTAGTTCAAACTCTCGGCCACGGATGCAGTGGAGGTGCGTCACAAGTGAAAGTGTCCAACTGTCCATGGCCGATCGCTTCACCGCTTACTGTCAGTGACTCAGTGACTAGTGCCGCGTCGCCGCCGCGGCGCTGTCGTCGCGTCCCTCCTCTGCCTCTACGCACATCGACGAACTTTGTCCCTGTCTAGCATTGTGTCGTGTAACCGGTTCTTATCAGTCACTAATGAAATGCTCTCCACTCTACTAATTATTGAGAAAGTGCTTAGTTGCAATTGCACGCATCCATTTAATGTAAATGAATATTACTAACGTCCTTACTACGTCTATGATGACACCATACCAGTTCGCAGATCAAAATCATAATTATTTACGCATTGTAGGGTTCTTATTTGTATATTACAATTATTTCACAGGCTCACCAATACACCAAGCTCTAGCCTCGTCTATGTCTCCCATAATCTCATGACATGTTTTTATCAGGCAATGGTCACACTGCCATTATGCCAACTGACAGCTGTTAAGTCAAGCTGTCGGCTACTGCTTATGTATGTGAGACAGTGTTATTATATCTATTAAATAGATATAGATGTACCAACACTACACGCATTATTGAGGTTTTTGAGTATAATAGCAAAACAAAACTATTTCAAGTAGAATTCAAATCCCTCCGGTAGGTACAAGTCTTTCGCAAAAGATGATTAACATTCCAAATATAATAAAAAAATAATTATGTACTAACTAGGTACAAAAAATTAAAACACGATCAGATTTTATTTTAGTTTATTTATTTATCACATTCTCTGATTTAACAAAAATGTAAAATCTAACAATATCTATTATCGCGTCGCGACGTTAGCGCTATATCTACACAAACACACACACACCACACACATACACTTGTGGGCGTGAGGTGTGATGTTCCATAGAAGTAGATATGATGCGACGAGTAAAGCTGTCGTCAGTAGCGACACAGGCGCGTACGACTAGCAGCTGAATGAGACTAACAAATCGCACCTGCGACTCAAAAGGCGCACACTTGTAATGCGTAGCTAATGACTAGAATGTGACGTAATACATGATACGCACTTATCATATGCGTACTTTACGTTCTATATGTTTTTACTACAACGGTAATACTTATAAAATATTTAACTTTTTTTTTAAATATTTATAATTTATAATAATTATAAAATGCAATGAACATAGTACATAACAATAATTAAACTTTACATAATTATATAATCTATAAAACAATACATATCACGTCATCATAGAAAAAAACGATTAAAAATCGCAATAAGGTACTTAAGGGCATTACATCGGTTGTCGATGCTAAGTCTACAGAGACACTAATTAACTAAGTATTTACAATTAACCAGCTAGGTACTACAGTAATATCTACATTGAGCGCGCGAGGCTTGGCCTCGACACAGTCTGACGACAATACGACACAATATTCTTATAGAATAAGCACACATCCGGCATGAGGTCACACATCCAATATATCGTAACTATTTCTATTGCTGTTTTTAGTTTTAACTAAAAAGACAAAATCGATTTAATAAATATTTTAACACCTTTCTATACAAAAAAATCATTGAGTAGTGTCGCAGTAATCCCTTGCCGTTTGTCCGTACAATCGCCGATTTATCACTATGTTATTAGACGGAGTTCATTCGAGTACGCGTTCGTCACACCAGAGTGGAGCCGCGATGCCAAAGAACAGAACTGACACTTCACACTAACAATTACTTCACTTTGCGTAAACCGTTCACTTTGCGATTAGTTAGCAAATGGAGTGAATCGTGTAAGCTCCTAGAGCTTGTAGCGTTACAGTGCTAGGTGCTGCAGCCGCGTCACATATGCACATGCGCGACCGCTGCGCCAGGTGCTGCAGCCGCGTTACACATGCACATGCGCGAGCACTTCGCCACACATGCACATGCGCGAGCGCTGCTCCAGGTGCTGCAGCCGCGTCACACATGTGTGAGCGCGCCGGCGGCGTGCGCGCGGCGCGTGACGTAGTCGAGCGCGCGCTGCGCCAGCGGCCGCGGGCGCGTCAGCATGGCCGCCGCCTGCTCGAACTTGTGCTGGTTGCGTCTGAACACACACATTGTCGTCACATTACTAATCATTTCACTAAATTAGTTCATCTTTGTTCAACTTATCCATATTTAATTTGATAACTTAGCAATTGAATACGAAATAATGAGTTTACCCCATACCTGATGTAGGCTTGCGTGTCTACGACTAGTCGATCGAGCTTTTCAGTGTTGATCTCGTCCATGGCGCACTGCTCCATCAGCGGCGGGTTGAACCGGTAGTAGCTGCCCGGCGGGAGCAAGTCGTTCATTACCAGGTGCACACCTAGTCACACGTTATGTATACATCAATAAACTATTTCAAACCAGTACACCTATAGCTAAGTAATAATTTTAGAAACAATATTGATGAATGGATATTAATTAGCAGGCAGTAGGTACCTTCAGTGTCGGTGGCGGAGTCGAGGATCTTGTTGAACTTGTCCTTCCAGCTGGTGGGCTGCGGCTGCTTGGCCTGCGCCCCGAGCGCGCTCGTCAGCAGGCCGTAGTCCAGGTGCGAGCCCAGCGCCCGGCCGGTGCCCAGGCTCACCACGGTGCCGCGCCGCACTGCGCCCGCGCCGAACAGCAGCTTGGCCTCGTGCAGCCCCACGCCCGTCGGGTTGTTGACCATGATGCCTCCGTCCTGGTGCAGCAGGCCGTCCAGCCGGAACTCGTCGAAGTACGTGGGCGCCGCCGCCGACGCGCGCACGGCGTGCCACAGGCGCGCGCGCGACGTGCCCGGGAACACCGAGCGCGTGCGCCACCCCACCTCGTAGCTCCGGAACAGGAACGGGGACAGCCGCGAGGCGCTCACCACGCACGAGACCACCGCCAGCTGTGCACGACAGTACCTAGTGTTAGTGGCCTGGCACCGCGACTGTACAGGAACGGGGACAGCCGCGAGGCGCTCACCACGCACGACACCACCGCCAGCTGTGCACCAGTGTACCTAGTGTTAGTGTGCTAGTGTCGGCGGTGAGCGCGACTGTACTAGTGTGTGTAGTGTAGTGGCCTCACCTTGGGCGCGTCGTGGCGGTTGCACTGCGTGAGCGTACAGTCGCCGAGGTTGTCCTGCAGCATCTTCTCCCAGGCGTGCGTGTCGTAGTAGGAGTGCGTCCAGACGAGGCGCGCGCCGCCGCCCAGCAGCGACGTGTTGCCGAACATCTCTCGCGACAGCGTGTAGTACATGTGGCGCGCCGTGTCCAGCGAGCCGGCGCCGCTGCCGAGCACGGCCGCGATGATGGCGCCGGTGCTCACGCCCACGATGTAGTCGAACAGCTCGGTGACGCGCCGCCCCGTGAGCCGCTCCAGGTGCCGCAGCAGCTCGATGGCGATGATGCCGCGGATGCCGCCGCCGTCCAGCGCCAGCACGTTGGGCCCGGGCCCCCGCGGCGGCGCGCAGTACCCCACCAGCGCCAGCGCCTGCGCCCCAAGCTCTTAGTGCTCGCTCGACAAACAAACACTAACACTAACAAGTTACCATGTACATGTACATGTAACATGTACTCACCTCCTTGACGACGCCGTCGATCTCCTTGTCGATGGGCTCGGCGAAGTCGAGGTTGTTCTGAACGCGCAACAACGCTCGCACCGCGCCCTCCTGCGGTCAACAACACACACACTTCAATACAAGCTCATAGCATACACAGCACTTAATAAAATAAGGCCGGCCAGCGCCACTCCACCGTGTGATTTCTTCGTAACTTTTGCTTAAAATCGTTATCTTAGTAGTGTAAATTGAGGATTCTGGCAAAATTGTTGAATGAATTGAATCTTAGCAATTTTGCCAGAATCCTCAATTAAAAAAAATACTACAATAACGAAGAACCTAAAATGTTTTACAGACGAACAATTTGCGAAATAAAATTGGCACCCAACGCGAGACGATCCGCCTTAAATCTTTGTGTCAGTTGGCGTGGTTTGTGCCATCATATTTACAAACGAAAACCTATTACTTACGTCATAATATATGTGTGATAATCGGTTCACAGTTGAGTGCATTCAGTGCTCACGTACTAGTGTAGTACCAGTAGGTACCTACCTACATACATGTGCTAGTAAACAATACTTGTTGTTGCAAAACTGTATCGCAGTCTGTATCGCCGAGATAAACCTACCTAAATAATAGAAATGTCGTTGCGCGCACTATCGCCATACGGAAACAATTTGCCAAAATATTCGAGAACTCAGTGCCAATGTAAAGTTAAACGTACAGAAGGCCCACTACTGTGTGTACTAGGGGTGATGTTTGTAACTATGGGTTGTTTTACCGTTAATGTAATGGAGTACCAAGGTATCCTTTCGTAGCAATGTATCAATAATAAATGGGTCTCATACCTCAAAACTATTTTTTAAGGTTACACAATAATAAATCATGTCAATCAAATATCAACAAGTGCAGAAAAGTGGTGTGCGAATTTTAAAGGAAATTGCATATTACATACTGTATATACTTGTAATAGATTGAAAGTAATACCTAGAACTATGCATGTGTGCGCACTTAGTATCAGGGTTTGCGCGTGCTATCATATCATTTTATAATAATTGTAATAATGACGAAGTATTTACGCAGAACGAATAAACATCTCGTAGAAAGTGAGATAATGATGGAGATTCCATTCATTGGGTTATCGTTGCTGCTGACCAGTTCATGGTAGTATTATCTCCTCGGCATTGTGAGTATTGTGACGGACTAACAGTTCGTTATTATTGTTATGGTAGGTATTGTTCTGCGCTCAGGAGAGTTTAGTGTTTCATATCAATGGTTGTTTACTGTAGGTTGGTGCTCATTGTCCTATGGCTCTAAATAGTTTAGTGTTAATGTTTGGCAGGGACTATGGTGTGCAACAGTGGAGTAAGAGTGAGGTGAGGTACCTACCTTGATGGCGTAGTCCCTGGCCTCGGGGTACTGGTGCAGGTGGTGCACGAGCGTGGCGGCGCGCGCCAGCACGCTCTCGCGGCTCGCGGCCGAGGCCACCGCGCTGATCACGTACGCCGTGCGCGACTGGATCGACGACTGACCACAAACATTACATTCAATTAACTGCTTACTTATAATTCGTAACTTAACGGTACCAATATTTATTAATCTTAAATTAAGATTTGAGATTATCTACCTATTTTAGATCATAGTTTAGTTTGTCTACAGTTTTGTTGACATTACGTTGACGGGCGGCATGAATTAATTAGATCGCTACTAGATGATACTAGAAATGTAGTTAGGAACATTTAGTTTGTATACAACAACAATAGTTATGGCGACGTGCCACCGGTCGGTGTTCCGTCGCCCGCCGCCCACGCGACACACACTATAGCTACTATTATAGACTGTAGCATTCATCATTCCTTACGTTCGACTCTTCTTACAGCCAGCAAGATCAACATTACCATCAGGAAGATATAAATATCCTTCACTTCAACAACATCATCGGGCAGCAGTACGTTACGCACTGAAGCTGAACGCTCTTATAATCTACAAGCTGTTGCCCGTGGTTTCACTCGCATCCCAAAGGACTTTTTAAGACAAAAGTCCTATGTCTGTTCGGCTGAAATGTTACTCAATCGTATCGACAAAAGTAAAGATTGGAATTATTAGTAATATATCACAGAACAAATTTCGCCTTCGTAAAAATTTGCAGAACATAAACCAAGCAAACCATTTCCGTTAAAAATAAAAGCGTCATGCACGACGTCTCAAGGCCTCACCAATTTTACTGCGCACCTGTGTGTGCGACCTTTATGAATTATATAGATTATAATATTACTTCCTAAATATTGATAAAAGTGACGTGCGAGCCCCCCGCGGCACCTCGCACGTCTCGATTTCTTTGGTATGACAATAATACCGCACCGCACATAATCTGCATGATGCCTGCTTTTGCTTAGTCACTTCGTACATCATTCACTATCATTACACAACACGGAGATGCAAAACATGTTTTAAATACAATACCTTTCGCTTGCACGTGTCAAGTTATATGTCCATTTCAGAAAACTATTTCTTTTTTTTTTTGTTAAACAACTGACATGTTTCGAAAGTTAAAATCATGCAAATTTACTTACATAAATAAGTAAATTTGCATGATTTGTTTGACTTATGGTGTTTTTTTCGGTCGATATCGTATCTTTACTTGCGCTAATAATATGTTCAGTGGGTTTTATATATACATATGTATAGCACGAATAACTAATTAATGTGTTCCGCGTAGTGAGAGACAACCGTCTGGCTCCGCGGAACATGACGTAAACGACCCATTTCTTTTGTTTACTTTAGCTACACGAATTAGATAACCTCATGTCCGCCTTACACATAAATAATATTTTATTTTAAACATACAAGTTTAGGTAGAATCACTTTTCAAAATGTCTCCAATCTTCAATTGATAAGATAACCAATGACACAGTCATGCGCCAAAATATGATTACGTACAGGCCCACACAGAAGGCCCACACATAACATAGCATGTGTGGTCAGTCATGCCTGTATTAACCGAAGGGAGCAGAGGAGAAGAAATAGTGTACAGTAGCCTGATTCACGTAGTTAAAACCGCAGCGATGTCGCAGCGACTCAATCGTTGAAATAGTTTTCCAATGTTTTTAATACCGTGAAGCCAACGTTTTGAACGATTCTTGCCCAACGAACATGTGTGAATACGGTTAAACGATTTTTCAATAAGACGACTTTTAAATCGGTCCGATCGACGGATTCGTGAATAGAAAAACTTTTTCAGCGATTACGTCGCTGCGACATCGCGTCGGTTTTATTACGTAAATCGGGCTACAGTTCGCTGGTATGTTTAGGTCTCATGTAATTGGGCACGAAAATAACACGTAAATAAAACTCGTAAATAAGTCTCTATTATTACCAGAAAAGCTTTTTACTATTTAAGAGACCAATTTTTACAATCAGATTTTGTTTGTTCATGTCTTCAAGACAGGAACTTTGTATGAAATGGTCTTTCTGTTTATATATTTGTATGGCGGCAACAGGTCTGTGCCACTGGTCGCCCACGCTGGTTGCCACACATCACAGTTACTTGTTGTTATCATTTCTCCACAAACTATCACCATCAGTGGTTGACCACATCACGCACAGTTCACACACTGACACACAACACACATGTTTGGAACTGAACAACATCATATTATAAATCATACTAAATCAAATGTACAAACAATCATATCAAGTAATGTTTGTTTGTGATGAATTTTGATATTACCATGTCAATTATTTTATTCTGTTAACTAGCTGTAACCTGCTGTTTCATCCACTTTGCCGCACTCTTAAGGATCATGGTGTGATGCTAGGTACTAGGTCTATAGTCTACAGCCTTCCATGTGAATGTGGTTATGAAACACAAAATATTTTTTTCAAATCTAAATTCCAGAGATTAGCACATTCAAACAAACTCTTCTGCTTTATAAAATTATATTATAGATTACTATAACAGATTTGTGTATGATTAGTGTGTCTAATCATCAACCTGCATTCTTGATCTTTCATGTCAGATACTTTGTGTTATAAACATGAGTACCATTCTCAGAATAGAAAATAGAGAAACTTATTAGTGTCACTTCATGTGACATATCTTAAATAATAACATCAGCACTGCACTGAATACTCACAAACAATACAATGAATGTTGTAATGTGCAGGTTCAAAGTAAACTAGTCAACTAATAGGACTCACCTTAGTGATGTTGTGCTTCTGGTCCTTCCAGAGGGGCTCTGATATTTTGCCCAGCTGGATGTCCTTCTTGAGACGCAGGCCCTGCAGCAGGCTCTCCACGCTGAGCTCCTTCACCTCCGACCCCACACCCGGTGCTGCCACCTCCTTGGCCTTTGTGCCTCCATGTTCATTAGTCAATGATTTTGATTCAGCTTCTTGTATTGATGTAGTTTTCACTTTGGTATCTGTGTCTGTCTTTATAGTTTCAGCGCCCGATGCTAGCCGAGCTGACACCACTTTCTCAAACCTTCTTATAACATCTACAACAAAATATAAAGGTATTACATTTATTAATATGAACACTGTCAAAAATCTTAACCAATTAAGAATAAATTTACTAAACCAATATGGTTTTATTATAAGTAGAGCACAAAGGGTTGGTTTTATTATAAGTAGAGCACAAAGATGTTCTAGTGTTTTTATTGTGAGTTAATGTCCTCTATAGAGCACAACAACTCATATCAAGGAACTATGGGAAATATACCAAGGGAGCACATTACTGGGGCAGAGTGATGGCGACTATCTTTCACAGGTGTTCTTAATCACTTTTTGTGTTTCTGTAGAGTATAGACCATTGTCATTTAGATGTGTGTGTGTGTGTGTGTGTGGTATACATACTGTCCCACTGGTCCAGCGTGGCGGGCTTGAAGCGCTGCAGCAGCTTGTCCAGCTCGGCGTGCAGGTTGTTCAGCGACAGGTAGTGCCGGATCACGCGCCACTGCCCACCCAACGACGACATATTCACCTTCACCACACTATCACACTGTGTTCTACAACTGTCGCGTGCTCATTAGATCCTACTTACTGCCTAGTCTTTTTACACTGCCACCCTTGTTATATTGTGTTCTATGCAATGCAATACGAATGGCTATCACAAAGTTAGCTACACTGCGACGTATATAATATAGTCAGCCGCGCATCGTTCGCTTTCCCGGGACCGCGACACGATAATGTGCGATATTTACGCAAAACCTCAAGTGCCTCAAGCTGAAACACGCAAATATAAATAAATCAATGACAAGTTTACAAACGAATATGACGTAAAATCGGACGATCTTTGCTCGGTGCTACCAACGTGAGCAAATCAAAACAAATTTTAAATCGCTCCTGTTTACGCATTTTACTGTATTAGCTTACTAGGTTTTATAAAATTATTGGAACAGTCAATTTGCTATGGTTTTATTAAAATTAAATTTCTTAAATTACTTGAATTGAATAAATTATGATAGTAAATTATATATTTATATAATATATTGAAGACTTCTTTCAATTTCTAATACTTCTACGAATCGGAACGTAATTATGTGAGTCCAATGACTAATTTCACTTTTTGCTTTTTGCGTGTCTCTGTTGTTCCACTTGTTCCATTCTAGTATAGGTCGGTTATGTAACTAATAGATTTAATTAAGTTAAGTATATTTATCAATTATTTCACGGAATGAACTGTTACAAGCAATTCACTAACGTTATGTTTTTGAGAAACTGCGCTTTGTAGCATGTAAACTCACTGTATTTAAATGTCAACTGAGCTGAAGTAAACAAAGCTTGTAAATTATATAGTAGTCTGCAATCAAAACATGTTTTGATAATGTTTTAAATTACGACGACACTAGTTATTTCGATGTTTGCGCTGTTGGCGGCGGTGGCGGAGGCAGGGGGAGCGCCTTCTGCGCGTTTCTTTATAGGTACTTGATTCGCGCCTCGCGGAATAGCGGATAAGCATCATCTCAATATTCGCGGCACGCTATGGCTCACGCGACCTACCTACTCACCTACTACGTCGACACACGATTTGTAAACAAAAATCGTATGATTAAGTTTTGTAATTGGTCCAAGTATTTCCGTGACAAAACAATGAGTGTGCGGTCAGCAACGAAAGTCGCCGAACACCGCCAAATTTTGAAAACATAACAGCATCAATACTTTTCAATAGATTCACTTAGCTAAAAAAATAATGGTCTAGTATGTAGAAACTCGTTGACGTTGACTAAATAGCATTATAAAGCTCCTGAGAAATGCAATACTATGGCGTCGTCCGATCCGCTATGCGCTATAGCGGCTAAGTATTTTGTTTAATAGGTATTATTATATTTGTCCATGATATTGGGCTTAAAAATATGTTTAGGTACTATCATCGATCACTTTATCAATAACATTAATTTCGCAAGTTGAGTAAGCATTCTTCACACAACAGTCAAGAAATGAAAATTCTATTTAAACTAATTAATATGGATTAGAATTAGTCATCTTTGCAAATATTTTAATATTTTTTTATGATTTATTTGCACTTAAGCCGGCACCATTAGAACCAAATGAGAAATGAATGTTCTTGATAAGGCATCACGATGATCACTGTTGGATCAATCACACCGGTAGCAGCATGCGCCAGATTGTTACAGGACTAATTACACGAGTAGTGGGACGCGCCAGATCTTTACAGGATAAATAAAGCTTATCCAGTGCATTGCACAGGATAGTAACAAAACTACAATAGGGCTAATAGTCCTATAAAATATGCCCAAATGTGGCACTAGGATAATTACATGACTAAATTTTGCTACTTGCTTCGTAAGACCAACGCCTGTTAAAATGAAACACAAGACCGACGCCTATTATATTATTCTTCCATTTATTTTTCAACATATTTATTTATTATAAACAATATATTTTATTTATTGTTATGATGGTAAAAAGTGAGTGGTTAATGATATGACATCCTATGTTTTCTGGCACAATCACAATTTTATTAATGTGGGGCTGTCAACTTTTTAGCCGTCCGATGTCCGTGATTTCGCTCAAGGCCCTAGCAGAATACCAGCGCTACGTCATTCATTGTAATGAAGTGGCATTATGCTGAGCTAGGGTCCTTTTTTGTTCTCACGCATCAACATTTTCATAGTTTTAATTATTATTATTTAGTTTTAAGTATAGTATAGTTGTAGTTATTATTGCTGTTTATTTTATTACTAATGTGTATATGTGAGAACAAAATAAATATTTTTCTTTCTTCTTTGTTATTAAACTGATACACTTAAGACCGACGCCCATAAGACCGACACCCATACAAGTTACACACATACAACCGACGCCCATAAAAGTGACACACATAAGACCGACGACCATAAAAGTGACACACATAAGACCGACGACCATAAAAGTGACACACATAAGACCGACGCCCATAAAAGTGACACATATAAGACCGACGACCATAAGTGACACACATAAGACGGAAGACCATAAAAGTGACACACATAAGACCGACGCCCATAAAAGTGACACACATAAGACCGACGCCCATAAAAGTGACACACATAAGACCGACGACCATAAGTGACACACATAAGACGGAAGACCATAAAAGTGACACACATAAGACCGACGCCCATAAAAGTGACACACATAAGACCGACGCCCATAAAAGTGACACACATAAGACCGACGCCCATAAAAGTGACACACATAAGACCGACGACCATAAGTGACACACATAAGACGGAAGACCATAAAAGTGACACACATAAGACCGACGCCCATAAAAGTGACACACAAAAGACCGACGACCATAAGTGACACACATAAGACGGAAGACCATAAAAGTGACACACATAAGACCGACGCCCATAAAAGTGACACACATAAGACCGACGCCCATAAAAGTGACACACATAAGACCGACGCCCATAAAAGTGACACACATAAGACCGACGCCCATAAAAGTGACACACATAAGACCGACGACCATAAGCGACACACATAAGGCCGACACACACACCGAAGACCTTTCGGATGACTTAGATATTGAGAGGGAACGTAGGGCACTATGCTGCTGCTCAGTAAGATGCAATATGCTGGCTCGCAATTTTGCAGGGTGTACGAAGGATGTCAAGATAGCTCTGTTCAAGGCCTAGTGCCAGACTTTTTAAACCTGCTCCCTGTGGGTCAGTTATACGCAAAGATATTTCAGTGCCCTACGGGTTCTGTACAATAACGGGTTTCGGATGCTGTTGAGGCTGCCTCGTTTCTGCAGCGCATCGGGTATGTTTGCAGAAAGTAGGACGGATGTTTTAGAACAATAGTGCGGAAGAGAGTGGCCTCCCTGATGCGTCGTGTGAGAGACAGTACCAACAGCCTTTTTAACACCATACTGGAAAAATTTGAATGCCCAGTTGTAAGGCACTGGAATTGTGTGCATGGCTCCAGGCCAGCAATATTTAATATAAAATAAAATAAATATTTCTTACTAACCTAGTTTTTAAGCACTACTAACACACTATACTGTGTCCATTATGTGAACCGTTTTTTGACAGATGCCTAAGAGCGTAGCTGTTCCAGATTACGTAAAAGTTAACTTTGAAATGCGTAACAAAATAAATATATTATAACATACCATCACGCCTGTATTCCCCGAAGGGTTAGGCAGAGGTGTACTAATGTACACCCACATTTCGCCGGTATGTTTAGGTCCCATGTAATAGGGGGCGAGCCTATTGCCAATAACCGGGCACAAATCCAGACTCCGAGCTGCTACTAAGATTTTCGTAGAAAAACCCAATAACACTTTGCTCGACCTGGGGATCGAACCCAGGACCTCTAGCGTAGCAGTCGCGCTTAGGACCACTAGACTAATGAGGCAGTCTGAGAAATAAATATATTATCTACCTTATGTTATTCAATAATCTAAGTTATGATTTCTTGCAGAAATTATCCCTACTAATATTATAAATGTGAAAGTAACTCTGTCTGTCTGTCTCTCTCTCTCTCTGTCTGTCTGTCTGTTACGCTTTCACGCCTAATCCACTTGACCGATTTTGATGAAATTTGGTACTGGGATAGACTAAAGCTTGAGAAAGGACATAGGCTACCTTTTATTGCAAAAAATAGTTTTGAAGGGGTTGAAGATAAAACGATGAAACTTTGAATTTAGGCACTTGATAAGAAGTAAAAAATTGTTCCAGCGTTTTTTAAATTTCTACCTGTGTGGGGATGAAATAGGGGATGAAAGTTCATATGGAAGTCCAAACAAAGTCACGCTTTGAAGTCCAACCTCGGAACCTATTTTGATGATAGGTGAGGTGAGGTGAGGATGAGAAAGGACATAGGCTACCTTTTATTGCAAAAAATAGTTTTGAAGGGGTTGTGATAAGGGATGAAAAATTGAATGGGAGTTTGTCATTGTTGAAGAACTTTGTGTTTATGCCTAAACACAAAGTTTCAAGTCACTTGATAAGAAATAAATAAATATTTGGTATGGGGTTTTTGAAATTTTAAACTGTGTGGGGATTAAATAGGGGATGAAAGTCCGTTTGGACTTTGACGAAATTTGGTACAAAAATAGACTAGACCTTGGAAAAGGATATAAGCTGCGTTTATATTTCGGTAAATAATAAAGTTTGGCAAATTTTGTGGTCTACCCGAGCAAAGAAGCGGATGGAAAGATATGTAAGGATAATTTGCAATTTCCCGCCAGAATTAGAAGAAACTAAGTAGTCAAAATCGTGTTGTTCACGTGGACGAAGCTGCGGGCGGAAAGCTAGTAATACCATAAATGTAACGGAATTTCCAAAATAATTAAATTTAGTTACATTCTACCGTGCCTAGTGATTCAAACGAATGTATTAGCTGCTATCATTTTAAAACAATGACATTAAATCAGTATCGGAAAATGGCATCCACTCTAATATCAATCCCTACTAATATTATAAATGCGAAAGTAACTCTGTCTGTCTGTCTGTCTGTCTTTCTGTCTGTCTGTCTGTCTGTCTGTCTGTCTGTTACGCTTTCACGCCTAAACTACTGTACTAGGATAACTAACGTACTAGGATAGACAAAAGCTTGAGAAAGGACATAGGCTACCTTTTATTGCAAAATATAGTTTTGAAGGGTTGAAATAGGGGGTTAAAGTTTGTATGGGAATTCGTCATTTTTCAAGATAAAACCATGAAACTTTATATTAAGGCACTTGATAAGAAATAAATAAATATTTGTTCAAGCGTTTTTGAAATTTCAACTTGTGTGAGATGAAATAGGTGATGAAAGTTCGTTTAGAAGTCCAAACAAAGTTACGCTTTCAAGTTTAACCCCGGAACCGATTTTGATGAAATTTTGTACAAAAATAGATTAGACCTTGGGAAAGGATATAAGCTACGTTTTGTTGTAAATACGGGATGAAAAATTGTATAGAAGTTTGTCATTGTTGAAGATAAACACTGAAACTTTGTGTTTAGGCACTTGATAAGAAATAAATAAATATGTGATATGGGGTTTTTGATATTTCAAACTGTGTGGGAATGAAATAGGGGATGAAAGTCCGTTTGGATTTTGACGAAATTTGGTACAAAAATAGACTACACCTTGGGAAAGAATATAAGCTGCGTTTATATTTCGGTAAATAATAAAGTTGGGCAAATTTTGTGGTCTGCCCGAGCAAAGAAGCGGATGGAAAGATATGTAAGGATGATTCGCAAATTCCCGCCAGAATTGGAGAAATCTAAAGAGTCAAAATCGTGTAGTCCACGCGGGCGAAGCTGCGGGCGGAAAGCTAGTAAAATATAAATTAAACAATCTTTTTGAAAAGAAATGGATGGAAAATGTGCATTACACAAAAATTAATACAATCAGATGAATATTATACACATTTATTTATTATTTCCGCCCGCAGCTTCGCCCGCGTGGACTACACGATTTTGACTGTTTAGTTTTTTCCAATTCTGGCGGGAAATTGCAAATATTATCCTTACATATCTTTCCGTCAAAATTTTCCCATTTTTATTATTTACCGAAATATAAACGCAGCTCATATCCTTTTTCAAGGTCTAATCTATTTTGTACCAAATTTCGTCAAAATCCAAACGGACTTTCCCCTATTTCATCCCCACACAGTTTGAAATTTCAAGAACCCCATATCAAATATTTATTTAGTTCTTATCAAGTGCCTAAACACAAAGTTTCAGCGGTTATCTTCAACAATAACAAACTCCCATATTTTTGATCGCCTATTACAACCCCTTTTTTACAATAGCTCATATCCTTTTCCCAGGTCTAAACTATTTTTGTTCCAAATTTCATCAAAATCGGTTCCGGGGTTAAACTTGAAAGCGTGACTTTGTTTGGACTTCTAAACGAACTCTTATCCCCTATTTCATCCCCACACAGGTCGAAATTTCAAAAACGCTAGAACAAATATTTATTTATTTCTTATCAAGTGCCTTAATATAAAGTTACATGGTGTTATCTTGAAAAATGACAAACTCCTATACAAACTTTCACCCCCTATTTCAACCCCTTCAAAACTATTTTTTGTAATAAAAGATAGCCTATGTCCTTTCTCAAGCTTTACCAAATTTCATCAAAATCAGTTGAGTGGTTTAGGCGTGAAAGTGTAACAGACAGACAGACAGAGTTACTTTCACGGTTTACATGGTTTACATGGTTTAGGCGTGAAAGCGTAACAGACAGACAGACAGACAGAGTTATTTAGTAGAATAATAGAATAGTAGAATAGTAGAATAGTAGAATAGTAGAATAGTAGAATAATAGAATAGTAGAATAGTAGAATAGTATAATAGTATAATAGTATAATAGTATAATAGTATAATAGTATAATAGTATAATAGTATAATAGTATAATAGTATAATAGTATAATAGTATAATAGTATAATAGTATAATAGAATAATAGTATAATAGTATAATAGTATAATAGTATAATAGTATAATAGTATAATAGTATAATAGTATAATAGTATAATAGTATAATAGTATAATAGTATAATAGTATAAAAGTATAATAGTATAATAGTATAATAGTATAATAGTATAATAGTATAATAGTATAATAGTATAATAGTATAATAGTATAATAGTAATTGTAAAATTGAAAAATTGTAAAATGGTAATTGTATAATTGATTATATTAATATCTTAATTTTTATCGATATTTCGATATTATCAATATTTCAATTTTATCGATATTTCAATTTGATCTATATTACGATTTTATCGATATTTTGATTACATCGATACTATCGATATTTCGATTTTATCGATATTTTGATTTTATCGATATTTTTATTTGATCGATATTTTGATTGTATTGATATTTTAATTTTATATCGATATTTCGATTTTATCAATATTTTAATTTTATCGATATTTTGATTTTATCGATATTTTGATTTCATCGATATTTCGATTTTATCGATATTTTGATTTTATCGATATTTATATCGTCATCGATATTTTGATTGTATAGATATTTTAATTTTATATCATTATTTCGATTTTATCGATATTTTAATACTATTGCTATTTCAACATCATCGATATTTATACAATATTATCGATATTTCGATTTCATCGATATTTAAATTTTATCGATATTTTGATTTTATCGATAGTTTGATTTCATAGATATTTCAATTTTATCGATAGTTTGATTTCATCGATATTTCAATTTTATCGATATTTTTATTTTATCGATATTTTTATTTTATCTATATTACGATTTTATCGATATTTTGATTATATCGATACTATCGATATTTCGATTTTATCGATATTTCGATTTTATCGATCGATATTTTTATTTTATCGATATTTTGATTGTATTGATATTTTAATTTTATATCAATATTTCAATTTTATCTATATTTTAATACTATTGCTATTTTGACATCATCGATATTATCTGTGCGGGACAAGCACATCTATGACTGGATTGCTCACTTATTCCAAGAAATAAAACGCCATTTAACACTAATAGTACGTGCTGACCCGTCCGAGGGCGTGCATGTCGGTCGACATACCAAAGCTAACTGAGGCGGAATCTTGCGGAATCGTGACTAGCGGCCAGAGCGCCGCTTTATATTGCCGCGGACGGGGGGTGCAAGTTGTGCTTTATTGCGCTACCACAAACTTATCAACTATAACAATTTGTTCCTTAAACTATTACACAACTTACAGACTATATACAAAATGAAACAATTAATAAAATAACAAAATAAAACACATACAATAAAACTATAAACAAACAATCAATTCTGTAAAACTATGGGTATAAATGAAAGTCACTATCAATACAAAGCTATATCAAATAATTAAAATTTTAAATGTTCTTTATTGACCTTATATCTACACATACATACACTTTGTTTAATTATTTTAGACGGGCGTGTGATCGTCCTGCACATTCTCCCGCCGTAAACCGTTAGTCGGTTTATCATCTATGTAGTGCGGGCGGTCACTCGTAGGCAGTATGATCATCTTCTTAGTAGCTCTCCGCAGCAGGCCTCCCTTGGTGCGCACGTCGGCTGTCCTTACTATTCCATCAGGTCCGGGGTACGTCGCGACCACGCGACCCATGGGCCACAAGTTCCGGGGCAGGGTGTTGTCGGCGATCAGGACTACGTCACCTTTGTTCAGTGGCGGCCCTCGTCCGTGGGGCTCCCGCCGGTGACGCAGTTCAGGCAGGTACTCCTTTACCCATCTCCCCCAGTACATGTCGGCGAGGCGCTGGGCAGCGCGCCAGTGTGTGCGGCCGATCAGGTCCTTGTCGTCAAAGGTCCCGGGCGCTGGGTTCCAGGTGGGGCCGTGCAGGAGAAAGTGATTCGGCGTCAGGGCTTCGGGGTCGAGTGGGTTGACTGACACATGGGTCAGTGGTCTATTGTTAACTGTAAACTCGACCTCGGCTAGCAATGTGGTCAGCACTTCCTCGGTAGGCCGTCGCTCGTGTAGCACAGTGTATAGCGCTGTCTTGACACTCTTCACTAGGCGTTCCCAAGCGCCGCCCATGAATGGGGCGCCTGGGGGTATGAAGCGCCACGATATAGCTTTATTTGTGGCCTCGTACTGTGTCGCGTTTTGTAGAGCTTGTCGCAGCTCGTTGTCCGCGCCGTGTAGGTTAGTGCCGTTGTCCGACCATATTTCACTGGGGCGCCCTCGGCGAGCTATGAATCGCCGGAGGGCCATGACCGCCGAGTCCGTGTTCAGCGTGGCGGCGACTTCGACGTGTACGGCGCGTGTCGTAAGGCAGGTGAACAACACGCCGTACCTTTTTTGTGTACCCCGGCCCACTGTGACAGTAAGCGGGCCGAAGTAATCCACCCCGGTGTATGTGAACGGGGGTCTGTGATGGGCGAGGCGACACAGAGGCAGGTCGCCGGTAGGCGGCGTCGGCGGCGTGTTCCTTAGTCGGCGGCACGGCAGGCACTTACTTAGCACGGACCGCACTGTAGGGCGTAGGCGCGTCACCCAATATTTTGTTCTACACTCATTCACTGTAGTCTCTACCCCGGCGTGATGGTACCGGCGGTGCACGTAATCAATATATAGTCTCGTGATATGATGATCACCACTTAACACCGCGGGGCGACGACGTATGTCGTTAATGTCTTCACTAACACGCGCGTTAATTGTTATTAGTTCATTGTCTATCACTAGTGGGAGCGAGCGTAGGGCGCCCTTCCTTAGAGCGTCCAAGTCGTGAGGGGGCGCACCGTACGCATCACTTTGAATCACTTTCACTAATAACACTTCAGCGTCCAGCATACACTGCATATCCATATGTATGGGCGCACTTAACTTTATGTCACTTTTTAGCGTCTTTTTACACTGATTGTTTTTATTTACACTTTTCCACTGAGGGCCCTTTTGTTTATTTCGCGCGTACCGTTTATAATTTACACAGTCACTATTTCTTTTTACACGTTCACTACACTTTTTTATAAACTGGAGTACGCGCGCCGTGGCGCGCAGTAGGCGCTGCCAGCTGGAGAAGCGAGCGGGGTCAGGGACCGCCTCTCGCACCGACGCTCGTCGCTCGATGGCTGCGTGGACCTTCTCCTCACCGGTTGATTCCGGGAGAGTAGGCCTTTCGGAGGGCCACGCTGACGGCGCGTCGTACAAGAACGACGGGCCACGGTACCAGCGGTGGCTGGTACTAAAGTCGGGGGGCACGTCGCGCGTCGCGTCGTCGGCTACATTGTGCGTCGTGGGTAGCCAACGCCAGTCGCTCAGCTGTGTGTTGTCTTCTATCGCGGCGATGCGGTGCGCGACAAACGCACGATATGACCGTGCGCCTGTATGCAACCACGTGATGACGGTCTTGCTATCTGTCCAATACGTGGTTTTAGCGGGCTTGATGTCGTGCTCGGCGGCGACCGTCGCTCCCAGTCGGCTCCCCAGTACCGCGGCCTGTAGTTCGAGGCGCGGTATTGACGTCAGCTTGAGTGGCGCGACTTTGGTTTTCGCGGCCACAAGGGTGATGTACACGCGGCCGTCGCTCGTAGTAGCACGCCAGTAAGCAGCGGCGGCGTAGGCAGACTCGCTGGCGTCGACGAAGACGTGTAGTTCGAGCGTTGCCGCTGCGCTGTACATCTCGTAGCACCTGGGTATCTTGATGTCACCGAGTCGACGTAGGTGTTGAGTCCATGTTGACCATTGTTCGGCTAGGTCAGAGTCGATGGGGGCATCCCAGTCCGTGCCTCGGCGCCAGATTTCTTGCAATATTTGTTTCGCACGTATAGTCACAGGCGAGGCGAGTCCGAGCGGGTCGAACAGCGACATCAATATCTTGAGTGTTTCACGCTTCGTCGGTCTAGACTTGTCTAGGATGCCTGGCGGAAGTCTAGCTAGGTTAAGGTTGAAACCTAGGTCGTCATTTTTCGGTCTCCATTCCAGGCCAAGCACGCGTTCCGTCGGGTTGTCGGCGTTTGCTAGGCCGACGTTGTGCTGGGTTGCACCTGGCGACAGCGCGTTTAACACTTTTTCACTATTTGACGTCCACTGTCGTAATTCGTAATGCGCTCCGCGGTGAATCCTGTCTACGTCGCTTGCATTTTCGATCGCTTGTGCCTCGGTGTCGTAGCTCTGCAACAAGTCGTCGACGTAGTGATTTCGTATGATCGTGTTCACCGCGTCGGGATGCGTGTCTTGATATCTTCTCGCATTGTGATTCTTTACGAATATAGCTGTCGCGGGTGAGCATGTCGCGCCGAATATGAGTGACGTCATCCGGTACTCGTCGGGGGGCCACAGGTATCGCAGAGCGTCTCTATCTTCCGGCTTGACTTTCACTTGCATGAACATTTCCCGTATGTCCGCCGATACCGCTATTTTTCGTTGCCGGAACCTCATGAGTACGCCGGGTAGGGATTGCAGCAAGTCTGGCCCTTTTAGTAGGTAGTCGTTCAGCGACACACCTTTTGTCTTGGCTGCGGCGTCGTGTACGATGCGGAGTTTTCCTGGCTTCATGGCGTTAACCACGGCGAAATGTGGCAGGTACCACGTCTTGTTGGCGGATTTCTCGGCTGGGGCGGGCTCGGCGTAACCTTTTTCGACGAGCGCGGCCATCTGAGCGTGGTACTTTGCTTTCAGAGGTGGGTTTCGATCCAGCTTCCGTTCTATGTTGAGCAGCCGTTTCAACGTGTTGTCGTAGTTGCTAGGCAACGCTATGTTGTCACTTTTCCACAGTAGAGGCGCTTCGTACGCACCGTTTGTATGCGACACTTCACTTGTGAGCTTGTCGAGCGCGCGCTTGTCCGGGTCGTTCCTAGGTAGCCTAGGTTCGATGAGTAGCGTGTCTTGGGTGAAGAATTCCCTCAGCTGGTCGTCCATGTGTTCATCTTCGCTGTGCACAAAGTTCACTCGGTGACTATGCGGGTTGAGCGTGCGCGCGCTGGCTCCGTGAACCACCCATCCCAGGGCAGTGTGTGACGCGACCGGTTGATCCCGGCGTCCCACGCGTACCTCCGTTGGCAGCAGGAGATGCCAGTTGTCTTGGCCGATCAAAATATGTGGCTCCGCTTGCTCGTAGAGTAGGTCACTTTGTATGTCGCGTAGATGGTCGCACTCCTCGATGTCACTCCTCTGAATCACCTGCGATGATAGCCACATATCTTCTATTGTTCGCGCGTGTATGTTGAACTCGCGCTCGGATGGCCCACCCAGAGAGAGACGCACACGTTGTGATTTGGTGGACGCGATTTCTTTGTCGCCGATCGCTTCTATTCTGAGGGGCTCGCACGGTCCGGTCACGCCTGTTTTCCGCGCCACATCTGCGTCGACGAGTGTAACGGTCGATCCATCGTCTAGCAGCGCGAAGGTGTCGACTGCTCCCGCCGGTCCCGAGACGTGCACTGGTAAAATTTTCAAGTACGAGGTGAATCGTTTCCTAGTCCACGTAGACGCGACTGTCTCAACCTCTTGTGATTTTTCAGGCGCCTTCGGTGTGTAGTGCAGGAGTCTGTGATGCGAGTACTGGCAGTCGTCTATTTCACATTTCTTGCGGCGACAAGTGTGATTCCTACTCCTGAAACGCAGACAACCGAAGCACAGTTTCTTGTCTTTTGCTATGTCCCACCTATCACTTGTATCGGCGTTCGCGAACACACTACACTTAGACACGTCGTGGCCCGGTTTCGAACATATCGCGCAGCTCGCGGCGGGTTTTTCGGGTCTTGCCGCGGTCGTTGTGTAGGTCTTCACCGGCGCTCGTCTCTGTGGTGCTGGATGCTCTGGTACTGAGGTCTCAGGCGGCGCGTAGGGGCTGCACCGCTCGGCTTCCCGCGACAGAAAATGTGACAACTTTAGCAGGTCGGGCTCTTCTTCTTGTCTGGCGGCGGCGAAGTCGAACCATCTATATCGTAGCGCCGGCGTCAATTTTTCTATTGTGAGCTTGGTGATTTCTGGGTTGTACAAGTAGTGGGTCCGCTTGAGCGCCTTCAATGTTGCGACAATATTCGACACTCGGCTTGCGAACACACACACATCCCTTGCGTTGTCCGTGATTTTTCCCAAGGCGCGCATGCGCTCTAGTTCCGCAAGAGCTATACAATCCGGGCGCCCGAAACGGTTTTCAAGCGCTTTCATAACTTCTTTGGGACTTGCACTGAATAGTAGCAAGCTTTCGACGGCCTCCTTGGCCTTTCCTCTGATGTTCCTGCGTAGGCGAGCGAGGTTTTACGGCCTCTGTAAACGACGCTTCCGACTCTTCATACGCAGCTCGAAACGACAGCCAATCTTGATGGGTGCCCGTAAACGCTGGTAGCTCGGTCATGAACTTGGGGCGGGCGCCTGACTTGGCGGCGAGGGCGATTGCAGACGCCAACTCTGACAGGTTGACGTGCTGCGCCGTGGGTGAGGCGACGACATTTTCTTTTTTCATAGGCTCTTCGGCAACGTACGTTCTCGGCTCTGGGCGTACAGATGTAGCGGCGACGTGTGCGGGCGCAGGCTGCGGCGGCGGCGGTCCGATAGAGGATGGGGCGGGCGAGACGGGACGTGCGGCGTCTTGAAGGGTAGGTGTTTCCTCGACGGTGACGTGGGGCTTGTCTGTAAGCGCGAGCACGTGACGCTGGGAATCGTTCAACCAATCTCCTACTCTTCGTGTTGTATCCCGTTCGGATAACAACGTACCGTCTTCGTTTTCACTATCATTTTCCTCCTCTTCGGCCTCGATGGTGGCGACACGTGCGGAGGCTAGCTCCACCTGTAGCCTAATCATTTCTTCTTTGGCACGAGCGAGACGTAACTGTTTAGAGACTTTCGTTTTTGACGAACCAATCGTTTTTGACGGACCTAACGTTTTTGACGGCCTGCGTTTTTGCTCGGCCTGTTCAGTAGATTCTGTGGCTGTAGCACTTTCCTCGGAAGTCTGCTGCGTGGCGTCGGTTTCTGTGGCACCGGAAGTATTTTCGGTGGCGGAGGCGGATTCCTCGTCACGGGCCACAGAACCGCAACGGCGACCACTTGTAGATCTTGTCACTGGCATTTTCTTGAATTTACGTTATTCTTTCTTGTAACTGACGTTATTCTTTCTTGAAAATTCTTGAGATAGATCCGGCTCGAAGGACCATAATGTGCGGGACAAGCACATCTATGACTGGATTGCTCACTTATTCCAAGAAATAAAACGCCATTTAACACTAATAGTACGTGCTGACCCGTCCGAGGGCGTGCATGTCGGTCGACATACCAAAGCTAACTGAGGCGGAATCTTGCGGAATCGTGACTAGCGGCCAGAGCGCCGCTTTATATTGCCGCGGACGGGGGGTGCAAGTTGTGCTTTATTGCGCTACCACAAACTTATCAACTATAACAATTTGTTCCTTAAACTATTACACAACTTACAGACTATATACAAAATGAAACAATTAATAAAATAACAAAATAAAACACATACAATAAAACTATAGACAAACAATCAATTCTGTAAAACTATGGGTATAAATGAAAGTCACTATCAATACAAAGCTATATCAAATAATTAAAATTTTAAATGTTCTTTATTGACCTTATATCTACACATACATACACTTTGTTTAATTATTTTAGACGGGCGTGTGATCGTCCTGCACATTATCGATATTTCGATTTTATCGATATTTCAATTTTATCGATATTTTTATTTTATCGATATTTCGATTTTATCGATATTTATATCGACATAGTTTTTTTTATTTTAGCGATATTTTGATGGTATCTATTGTGAGATTTTATCGATATTTCGAATTTATCGATATTTTGATTGTATTGATATTTTAATTTTATATGAATATTTCGATTTTAGCGATATTTTAATACTATTGCAATTTTGACATCATCGATATTTCGATATTATCGATATTTCGATTTTATCGATATTTCAATTTTATCGATATTTCGATATTATCGATATTTCGATATTATCGATATTTCAATTTTATCAATATTTAAATTTTATCGATATTTCGATATTATCGATATTTCAATTTTATCGATATTTCGATTCTATCGATATTTCAATTTTATCGATATTTCGATATTTCAATTTTATCGATATTTCGATTTTATCGATATTTCGAATTTATCGATATTTGATTGTTTTGATATTTTAATTTTATATCAATATTTCGATTTTATCTATATTTTAATACTAATGCTATTTTGACATCATCGATTTTTGGATATTATCGATATTTCGATTTTATCGATATTTCAATTTTATCGATATTTTGATTTTATCGATATTTTGATTTTATTGATATTTTAATTTTATCGATATTTCAGTTTTATCGATAGTATTGATATTTCGATTTTATCGATATTGTTATTTTACCGTAATTTTGATTTCATCGATAGTTAGATTTTATCGATATTCCGATTTTATCGATATTTCGTTTTTATCGATACTACTGATATTTCGATTTTATCGATATCAAACCTAACCTAACCTAACCTGAGCAAACCTAACCTGAGCAAACCTAACAAGACGTGTCAGATTTATGTGTGTCAGACTTATGTCAGTAGAATAGTAGAATAGTAGAATAGTAGAATAGTAGAATAGTAGAATAGTAGAATAGTAGAATAGTAGAATAGTAGAATAGTAGAATAGTAGAATAGTAGAATAGTAGAATAGTAGAATAGTAGAATAGTAGAATAGTAGAATAGTAGAATAGTAGAATATTAGAATAGTAGAATAGTAGAATAGTAGAATAGTAGAAAAGTAGAACAGTAGAACAGTAGAACAGTAGAATAGTAGAATAGTAGAATAGTAGAATAGTAGAATAGTAGAATAGTAGAATAGTAGAATAGCAATAGAATAGCGATATTTGAATACTATTGCTATTTTGACATCATCGATATTTCGATTTTATCGATATTTCAATTTTATCGATATTTCGATTTTATCGATATTTTATCGACAATTTTACAATATTACAATTTTTCAATTTTTCAATTTTACAATTTTACAATTTTACAATTTTACAATTTTACAATTTTACAATTTTACAATTTTACAATTTTACAATTTTACAATTTTACAATTTTACAATTTTACAATTTTACAATTTTACAATTTTACAATTTTACAATTTTACAATTTTACAATTTTACAATTTTACAATTTTACAATTTTACAATTTTACAATTTTACAATTTTACAATTTTACAATTTTACAATTTTACAATTTTACAATTTTACAATTTTACAATTTTACAATTTTACAATTTTACAATTTTACAATTTTACAATTTTACAATTTTACAATTTTACAATTTTACAATTTTACAATTTTACAATTTTACAATTTTACAATTTTACAATTTTACAATTTTACAATTTTACAATTTTACAATTTTACAATTTTACAATTTTACAATTTTACAATTTTACAATTTTACAATTTTACAATTTTACAATTTTACAATTTTACAATTTTACAATTTTACAATTTTACAATTTTACAATTTTACAATTTTACAATTTTACAATTTTACAATTTTACAATTTTACAATTTTACAATTTTACAATTTTACAATTTTACAATTTTACAATTTTACAATTTTACAATTTTACAATTTTACAATTTTACAATTTTACAATTTTACAATTTTACAATTTTACAATTTTACAATTTTACAATTTTACAATTTTACAATTTTACAATTTTTCAATTTTACAATTTTACAAATTTAATAATTTTATAAATATCGATGATGTTGAAATAGCAATAGTATTGTTACGAGCTGGGGTTCGGGATAAATTAATCAACACCAATTTACCAACACACAAACAAACACTTTAATTAAATACACTAAAACACAACAGAAATCACCACAACGTCACTATAGTTGTACACTATACTCAACAAAATCGCACAATAGGCATGATGACAGTAAGCAAGAATTACTAAAATAATATGTTCATATACTGAAATATAATTAATATGTTTAGAAAGGAATATTTATTTTTATTTATAAGACGGGATTATTAATTTATTTGATAAAATAAAACTACAAAATACACTAGTCCGCCATGTTCAGTTGAACACCAATCAGATTCAATTACGTCACATCTATGTTGAACTGTCGCTGTCACGTAAATTTCGTACGAATTTCGACGATCTCCGCGCTTAAAATTGTTTATTATGTATTTCCTAATTGTATAATACTTAGCTTTTGTCCTACAACTTGTGTAAGAACTTATGAAGTAATGGAACAAGGGTTTACCAAGGCAAACAACTCTAATTTGCCCAGAATTGATTTGTTAATGCTGGGACAGTTCCTGGTATTAAACAAATAGTTCTGTTCAGCAGAATTTAGAAATGTTAAAACTACAATGAAAGTATTATTTATTATTATTTGTATTATACCTACTATAATTAAAAAAATAAAATCACTTTTAAAAAGCACAGCTTCGTATGTTTAGTTTTAATAATGTTTTGATTTTATAAAATATGCTTTCCTATCGATTTCTTTGTTTTAGATCCTCCAGGCCATCTTATGGCGACGACGCGATTAGCTATGTTCAGTTAAATCGCGATGGAAATCTATGTATTTATAGTTAAATCAAAAATCTGCCCAGAACACAAGGTCCACGCGAAGTTATATGCAGTGACGTTAATAGTTGACGAAGTAAAGGAAGAAGTTATATCGGTAGAATGCCATGACTGCGTTGCCTCACAAGGAGGCTGCAAACATGCCATTGCATTTCTCATGTGGGTCCATCGTAGGAGTGAAGAACCGATTATTCAAGTAGGTAATTTACGATCCATTCGGCGAGGCTCAGGCTCAGTCAGTGTCTCGCCTCGTAAGTTACTTGAATAATTGATTAAAAATTTAATGTAATAAAGAAAATCTATCGGGTAAAATCCCTCGAGCTATCTATGAACTTTATTTTAGTAAATAAAACATGATGTCAAATCATTTTCGGTTTTATTATTTTAAGAATAAAACCGAAAATGGAAGATAAAATTACAAAAAAAGAGGTATCTTTGTGAATTCATTCTATCGAACCAACTTTATCAAATCGTGTTTCCCTTGTATGTGTTCCCTAGAATATATACTCAACAATATTAATTTATTTTCTCAGATTTTAATTTTACTATTTACTACTTAAAAAAAACATTTTTATGTGGGCTTTGCAGTACCACCCGGCCTTAATCTCCTATTGTATACGATGTCAAAACAAAGAAGTGACGTCATAAGCAGACGCCATGACACCAGGGACCGTTTTCGCGCTAATTTAAAAACATTGAATTAAAATCGCATTTTTGTATCAAAAACCTTTTTTAATTGCAGAAAACAATTATTTTTCGGAAATAGTATATACATAAGAATATATTAGATCAGTTTTTGAAAATCAGTCATCATGCCTATTAATCACTTGTTAAATCACTTCGATCTACACTTGTTCGCTTCCAACACAAGACTACTCTGCCTAGCCCTCACGACCGGTATTTATACGCGCAATGAAGATTCCAGAGTCGAATGGTCGCGATTAGTCGATAAAAATCGTGTAGGTACGTAACCGCCTATTATTTCCGGGCGTTGACCCGTGACCTTGGCCTTGAACGGTTATTATTTGCGCGCGGTGCAGTCGGGTACATTCTTTTGTGTTTCGACGTGCTTCTATGACGGATCTAGAACCTTCGTGGCCTATCCACGTTTTTCTATTAGTTACTCGGCGTAACACTGCCCCCTCCTAAGACATGCTCGTCCCGAGCATCATTAGATCCATGATACCGCGCTAAACGATCCACATGAACGATCTTCGGGGCACCTCTTGGTCCTTTTTGTATCCGGTAGGTTAAATCGTTAATCTTAGTCACGACTCTGAAGGGACCGTCCCATTTTGCTTGTAACTTAGGTGACTTTCCTTTGCTGCGCACTGGGTTATGTAGCCACACTAGTGAACCTTGGTCGAAGCCCTTGTTGTTCAACTTGCGGTCGTAGCGGGTCTTCATTCTCTCGGACGTTTGTTGGCCTGATTCTCTGACATGCTCATATATGTCATCCATTCTGGTGCGTAAGTCGTTCGCATAGTCAGTCACACATCTGGGAGCATCAGGGGGAATACCAGTGAGTAGATCCGCAGGCAACCGTAGTTCTCTTCCAAAGTTCGCGAAGGCTGGCGTTACCGTCGTACTTTCATGAACTGCACTCCGATACGATAGAAGGAACGGTTGGATGTGCTTATCCCAATCCCTTTGCCGGTTTCCCACGACTTTTGCCAAATATCTCTCTAAGGTCTGATTGAACCGTTCAACCATTCCATCAGATTGTGGGTGGTAAGAGGTGGTCCTGGTTTTATGAGTACCCATTACCCGACATGTCTCCTGGAATATTTGAGACTCAAAATTCCTTCCTTGGTCACTGTGAATCTCTAAGGGTACTCCAAATCGACAGAAGACTTCATGAACCAACTTATCTGCGACTGTGGAAGCTTCTTGATTAGGAATGGCGAACACTTCCGGCCACTTGGTAAAGTAATCCATCACAACCATGAAATACTTGTTCCCACTTTCACTTTCCGGAAACGGTCCTGCAACGTCTAAAGCTATTCGTTCCCAGGGTGCACCAACGTTGTAGACTTTCAATGCACCCCTGCTGCGCGTATGCGGCCCTTTTACAGCAGCACAACTAGTGCATTTACGACACCAGTCTTCAACGTCATCCCGACAGTGGATCCAGTAGAATCGCTCTCGAATCTTCAACAAAGTTCTTTTGACTCCTAGGTGACCTCCTGAACATCCGTCATGGTACAGTCGCAGGACATCTGGTACCTTTGCTTTAGGGACTACCATCTGTAGGTGACACTTGTCCCCTTTAGCATTTTCCCATTTACGGCACAAGACACCGTTCTGTATCAATAAACTGTCCCATTGAGCCCAATAACTTTTCGTGACAGTGCTTAATGCCGCAACATCACTCCAAGATGGTTTAGAGGCACCAGCTTTCATCCGCTCAAGAATCGGTTTAATATCCGTGTCAATTTCCTGAGCTTTCTGTAAGGTTTCCTTCCATTCATCACTCAGGTCTGTTTTCAGCATCCTCACAGGAACTGCTTCCTTGGCTTCTTGTCTGACACAGTGTTTACACATTTCCGGACAAGGTCTTCGAGATAACGCATCGGCATTACCGTGAGATCTGCCACTGCGATGTTCAATTATGAAGTCGAATTCCTGTAGTAGCTCAATCCACCTTGCTACTTGCCCCTCCGGGTTCTTAAACTGTAATAGCCACTTCAGAGCAGCATGGTCAGTTCGCAGATGAAATTTTCGTCCCAATAAGTACTTGCTAAAATGTTGCAATGTCTTAACTATTGCAAGCAGTTCTCTCCTTGTGACGCAGTAGTTCCTTTCTGGTTTTGACAACGATTTGCTGAAGTAGGCTATCACAACCTCCTGATCACCTTTTCGCTGTGACAAGACGCCACCAATTCCTGTATTACTTGCGTCGGTGTCCACGATGAACTCATTTTCGGTATCAGGGTAGCCCAGGATAGGGGTATTGCAAAGACGTTCCTTTAACTCCTGGAAAGCACTTTGACAGTTTGCATCCCAGCGGAACTGCGACTTTTCCTCAGTCAGTTTGTGTAAAGGCTTCGCAATGTCCGAAAAATTCTTCACAAACCGTCGATAGTAGGAGCACAAGCCCAAAAACGCTCTGACTTGCGTCTTATCTTTTGGAACTGGCCAGTCTTTCACAGCAACTATCTTCTCTGGATCCGTTTCAACACCCTTTTCAGAAACTACGTGTCCCAAAAAACTTACTTGGTGTTTGAAAAATGAGCACTTTTTCGGACTCAACTTTAGATTGGCTCCTTGAATTTTCGATAGCACACGTTCAAGGTTTTGAAGGTGTTCATCAAACGTACGGCCCACAATGATGATGTCATCCAAATAGACCAGGCACGCATCTCCAATTAGGCCAGTGAGCACTAATTCCATGAGCCTCTCGAACGTGGCAGGAGCATTGCACAGTCCAAATGGCATGACTTTAAACTACCACAGACCCTTTCCCGTAGAAAATGCAGTCTTCTCTTTGTCCTTGGGGTCTATTTCCACTTGCCAGTAGCCACTTTTTAGGTCCAGGGTTGTAAACCATTTCATTCCAGTTAATGTATCCAGCGTGTCATCGATCCTTGGCAATGGGTAGCTGTCCTTCTTCGTGACATCATTCAGCCGTCGATAGTCAACACAGAAGCGCATACTGCCATCTTTCTTTTTCACCAGCACCACAGGAGAACACCACGGACTAGACGAAGGCTCTATTACGCCATCCTTCACCATTCCTTCAATCATGGTCTCCACTTCCTTCTCTCGTGCAACTGGTAGCCTCCTGGGTCGCTGACGAATTGGTAACTCATTGCCAGTATTAATCTTGTGCTGAACCAATCCAATCTTACCTATGTCCGCGTCATTTGTAGAGAAAATGTCAGCGTACTGGAACAACATCTTCTTGGCCTTGTTTGTTTCCTCTTCAGACAAATCATTCCGAGAGTCTTCTAAGAGCGTTGCCACGTTAAACTTCGGATTTTGCAAAATCTTGCCAGTACACTGATCATTGCATCGTCGCATCCAGGCTACTTCTTCACAAGTACCCATCAATGTGCCCTTCTTGATAACTTGCTCCTTATCGCTTGGGTTCAATATGCGTACTGCTGAAACATTGGTAGCCCTTACCAACGTTCGTGCCATCTTCCATGGGAAATCATCGTCCACCCTTTCTATGAGAACGCATCGATTTTTCTGATCAGCATCAGCATTCTTTGTAAGAGTGACAGGGACGACAGTTTCCGACCTAGGGGCAAGAACAATTTTCTTCAGACAGAACACATTCCCTGGTGTTGCACCTTCCATAAACACTTCTTCTGAACCGCACTTCAATACTCCCTGATTCACATTAATCTCACAACAATGCTTTCGCATAAAGTCCAATCCTAAGATGCAATCATCTACTATGTCAGCTACGATGACATTATGCCGATATAATCTGTTGCCAAGTTTCAATTCCACCTCCTTTTCGCCTCGGACGGGTATGTGCTGACCAGTAGCTGTTACCAGTTGTATACAATCACGGTCACTGATGCAGTCCCCAAGAACCCGACGTGCCACCTGAGAATTCACGACCGTGCGAGAAGCTCCAGTATCTAGTGTCAGCTTACAGGGTGTTCTGTTGACTTCGCCTCTGATGATCAGGCTGTTCCCATCATGGGCTTGCGAAATCGAAATTCTTGGGGCTCCCTCCACACCAGCCAGCACCCGCCCCGCAGTCCTGGCTTTCACTCGTTTCCCTGCTGCTCCTCGGCGGTGGTATCCACCACCCTTAATTTATCGCCCTGACTCTTTTCGCGCCACGAGGTTCCCTTAGGGCAATTAGCTCGGAGGTGGCCCTTTTCTCCACAAATGTAGCATCTAGGCGATGCAACACCATTTCTTCGACCCTCGCCGCGCTTTGGGCAACCCGCCTGGAAGTGACCCTTTTCCCCGCAGAGGTGACATGTAGGCGGTGACATGTGACGACCTCCCGGATACGGTGGGCCCGATGGTCCTGTCTGACTGCCTCCACTTCTAAGGCATGGGCCAAGGCGTCTTTTAGACTCTTGTGGTGCCCGAGTCTCACAGCGGCTCTGACTTCCAGGTCGCGAATTCCATCAACAAACGCCTGGACCAGATTTCCGTCGATTTGCGCAGGTGTGGACTGATAGGCTTTTCTGACCATCTTTTCGACTTCCACGGCCCATTGCTGCAAAGTTTCGGCGCAACGCTGAACGCGGTCCTTCAACTGGGCACGAAAGACGTATTCAAGGTGAGCGTCACCGTACCTCGAGTCCAATGCCTCCAGCAGCTGATCGTAGGTCATGTCCTTACCAAGGGCTTCCAGAACTGATAAAGCCTGGTCACGAAGGCTTAAGGTGAGTGCCGTCTTTGCCTGTCCTTTATCCCATCCATTTGAATTCATAAAAGCTTCAAACTGGATCCTGTAAGCTGACCATGATGAGGTTCCATCAAAAGGTGGCACTTTAAACCCACGTAGTGAGGTGGTCATGGGAGCCGCAACCACAGGAGCCACAATTCCGTTTCCTGCATTTATATCGCCTAAAGCCTTTTTCATATCGGCCATCTCAACTTTGGCTTCGGAAATCCAACAATCATGTAGCTCAACCTGATCTTTCACAACCTTGAGCTCCTTGCTAAATGTGGCGTGAATGTCCTTCATAAGGAGCATTTGGTCATTTTTAGCACTCTGTATCTGCTCCTGCAATTGTCGCGTTTGCTCCTCCTGCCGACGGGCCTGCTCCTCCTTATCCTGCTGTAGTTGCTCTTGTAGTTGGCGAGCTTGCTCCTCCTGACGGCGTGCTTGCTCCTCCTGACGGCGTGCCTGCTCCTCCTCGCGGCGTGCCTGCTCCTCCTTATCCTGCTGCCGCTGTTCCTGGAGCATTTTCATCAAGGCCGCCAGGTCAACTGTTGGTGTTGGAGGGGCTCCAGATGGGCCAGGGACTGGTCCTTCCGTCGCTTGCTGACGGCCCGAAGGTTCTGGAGAAGAATCTCCAAACCGCCTCTGATCCATATCCTGTTGCCGCTGACTTCTGGTACGAATACCGTCCGTGTCGTCCTTTGGCAAAACTGGCATAATTTATCCCACTTCTGACACCAAATTGTTACGAGCTGGGGTTCGGGATAAATTAATCAACACCAATTTACCAACACACAAACAAACACTTTAATTAAATACACTAAAACACAACAGAAATCACCACAACGTCACTATAGTTGTACACTATACTCAACAAAATCGCACAATTAATCACTTGTTAAATCACTTCGATCTACACTTGTTCGCTTCCAACACAAGACTACTCTGCCTAGCCCTCACGACCGGTATTTATACGCGCAATGAAGATTCCAGAGTCGAATGGTCGCGATTAGTCGATAAAAATCGTGTAGGTACCTAACCGCCTATTATTTCCGGGCGTTGACCCGTGACCTTGGCCTTGAACGGTTATTATTTGCGCGCGGTGCAGTCGGGTACATTCTTTTGTGTTTCGACGTGCTTCTATGACGGATCTAGAACCTTCGTGGCCTATCCACGTTTTTCTATTAGTTACTCGGCGTAACAGTATTAAAATATCGATAAAATCGAAATAATGATATAAAATTAAAATATCAATACAATCAAAATACCGATGACGATATAAATATCGATAAAATCAAAATATCGATAAAATCAAAATATTGATAAAATCGAAATATCGATAGTATCTATATAATCAAAATATCGATAAAATTGAAATATCGATGAAATCAAAATATTGATAAAATCGAAATATCGATATAAAATTAAAATATCAATACAATCAAAATATCGATCAAATAAAAATATCGATGACGATATAAATATCGATAAAATCAAAGTATCGATAAAATTGAAATATCGATAAAAACTAAATATCGATAATATATAAATATCGATGATGTTGAAATAGCAATAGTATTAAAATATCGATAAAATCGAAATAATGATATAAAATTAAAATATCAATACAATCAAAATACCGATGACGATATAAATATCGATAAAATCAAAATATCGATAAAATCAAAATATCGATAAAATCGAAATATCGATAGTATCGATAAAATCAAAATATCGATAAAATCGAAATATCGATAGTATCGATATAATCAAAATATCGATAAAATTGAAATATCGATGAAATCAAAATATTGATAAAATCGAAATATCGATATAAAATTAAAATATCAATACAATCAAAATATCGTTCAAATAAAAATATCGATGACGATATAAATATCGATAAAATCAAAATATCGATAAAATTGAAATATCGATGAAATCGAAATATCGATAATATATAAATATCGATGATGTTGAAATAGCAATAGTATTAAAATATCGATAAAATCGAAATGTCGATAGTATCGATATAATCAAAATATCGATAAAATTGAAATATCGATAAAATCAAAATATTGATAAAATTGTAAAATTGTAAAATTGTAAAATTGTAAAATTGTAAAATTGTAAAATTGTAAAATTGTAAAATTGTAAAATTGTAAAATTGTAAAATTGTAAAATTGTAAAATTGTAAAATTGTAAAATTGTAAAATTGTAAAATTGTAAAATTGTAAAATTGTAAAATTGTAAAATTGTAAAATTGTAAAATTGTAAAATTGTAAAATTGTAAAATTGTAAAATTGTAAAATTGTAAAATTGTAAAATTGTAAAATTGTAAAATTGTAAAATTGTAAAATTGTAAAATTGTAAAATTGTAAAATTGTTAAATTGTTAAATTGTTAAATTGTTAAATTGTTAAATTGTTAAATTGTTAAATTGTTAAATTGTTAAATTGTTAAATTGTTAAATTGTTAAATTGTTAAATTGTTAAATTGTTAAATTGTTAAATTGTTAAATTGTTAAATTGTTAAATTGTTAAATTGTTAAATTGTTAAATTGTTAAATTGTTAAATTGTTAAATTGTTAAATTGTTAAATTGTTAAATTGTTAAATTGTTAAATTGTTAAATTGTTAAATTGTTAAATTGTTAAATTGTTAAATTGTTAAATTGTTAAATTGTTAAATTGTTAAATTGTTAAATTGTTAAATTGTTAAATTGTTAAATTGTTAAATCGTAAAATTGTAAAATTGAAAAATTGAAAAATTGAAAAATTGAAAAATTGAAATATTGTAAAATGTTAAAATGGTAATTGTATAATTAATTATATTGATATCTTAATTTTTATCGATATTTCGATATTATCAATATTTCAATTTTATCGATATTTCAATTTGATCTATATTTTGATTTTATCGATATTTATATCGTCATCGTTATTTTTATTTGATCGATATTTTGATTGTATTGATATTTTTATTTTATATCGATATTTCGATTTTATCAATATTTCAATTTTATCGATATTTCAATTTTATCGATATTTCAATTTTATCGATATTTTGATTTTATATATATTTTGATTTCATCGATATTTTGATTATATCGATACTATCGATATTTCGATTTTATCGATATTTTGATTTTATCGATATTTTGATTTTATCGATATTTTGATTGTATTGATATTTTAATTTTATATCATTATTTCGATTTTATCGATATTTTGATACTATTGCTATTTCAACATCATCGATATTTATATATTATCGATATTTCGATTTCATCGATATTTCAATTTTATCGATATTTTGATTTTATCGATAGTTTGATTTCATCGATATTTCAATTTTATCGATATTTTTATTTTATCTATATTACGATTTTATCGATATTTTGATTATATCGATATTTATATGGTCATCGATATTTCGATTTTATCGATATTTCGATATTATCGATATTTCAATTTTATCGATATTTCAATTTTATCGATATTTCGAATTTATCGATATTTGATTGTATTGATATTTAATTTTATCAATATTTCGATTTTACCTATATTTTAATAATGCTATTTTGACATCATCGATTTTTCGATATTATCGATATTTCGATTTATCGATATTTCAATTTTATCGATATTTATTTATCGATATTTTGATTTATCGATATTTTGATTTTATTGATATTTAATTTTATCGATATTTCAGTATATCGATAGTATTGATATTTCGATTTTATCGATATTGTTATTTTACCGTAATTTTGATTTCATCGATAGTTAGATTTATCGATATTCCGATTTTATCGATATTTCGTTTTTATCGATTGGTATTGATATTTCGATTTTATCGATATCTAACCTAACCTAACCTAACCTGAGCAAACCTAACAAGACGTGTCAGATTTATGTGTGTCAGACTTATGTCAGTAGAATAGTAGAATAGTAGAATAGTAGAATAGTAGAATAGTAGAATAGTAGAATAGTAGAATAGTAGAATAGTAGAATAGTAGAATAGTAGAATAGTAGAATAGTAGAATAGTAGAATAGTAGAATAGTAGAATAGTAGAATAGTAGAATAGTAGAATAGTAGAATAGTAGAATAGTAGAATAGTAGAATAGTAGAATAGTAGAATAGTAGAATAGTAGAATAGTAGAATAGTAGAATAGTAGAATAGTAGAATAGTAGAATAGTAGAATAGTAGAATAGTAGAATAGTAGAATAGTAGAATAGTAGAATAGTAGAATAGTAGAATAGTAGAATAGTAGAATAGTAGAATAGTAGAATAGTAGAATAGTAGAATAGTAGAATAGTAGAATAGTAGAATAGTAGAATAGTAGAATAGTAGAATAGTAGAATAGTAGAATAGTAGAATAGTAGAATAGTAGAATAGTAGAATAGTAGAATAGTAGAATAGTAGAATAGTAGAATAGTAGAATAGTAGAATAGTAGAATAGTAGAATAGTAGAATAGTAGAATAGTAGAATAGTAGAATAGTAGAATAGTAGAATAGTAGAATAGTAGAATAGTAGAATAGTAGAATAGTAGAATAGTAGAATAGTAGAATAGTAGAATAGTAGAATAGTAGAATAGTAGAATAGTAGAATAGTAGAATAGTAGAATAGTAGAATAGTAGAATAGTAGAATAGTAGAATAGTAGAATAGTAGAATAGTAGAATAGTAGAATAGTAGAATAGTAGAATAGTAGAATAGTAGAATAGTAGAATAGTAGAATAGTAGAATAGTTATAATATAATTGTATAATTGTATAATTGTATAATTGTATAATTGTATAATTGTATAATTGTATAATTGTATAATTGTATAATTGTATAATTGTATAATTGTATAATTGTATAATTGTATAATTGTATAATTGTATAATTGTATAATTGTATAATTGTATAATTGTATAATTGTATAATTGTATAATTGTATAATTGTATAATTGTATAATTGTATAATTGTATAATTGTATAATTGTATAATTGTATAATTGTATAATTGTATAATTGTATAATTGTATAATTGTATAATTGTATAATTGTATAATTGTATAATTGTATAATTGTATAATTGTATAATTGTATAATTGTATAATTGTATAATTGTATAATTGTATAATTGTATAATTGTATAATTGTATAATTGTATAATTGTATAATTGTATAATTGTATAATTGTATAATTGTATAATTGTATAATTGTATAATTGTATAATTGTATAATTGTATAATTGTATAATTGTATAATTGTATAATTGTATAATTGTATAATTGTATAATTGTATAATTGTATAATTGTATAATTGTATAATTGTATAATTGTATAATTGTATAATTGTATAATTGTATAATTGTATAATTGTATAATTGTATAATTGTATAATTGTATAATTGTATAATTGTATAATTGTATAATTGTATAATTGTATAATTGTATAATTGTATGATTGTATGATTGTATAATTGTATGATTGTATAATTGTATGATTGTATAATTGTATGATTGTATAATTGTATAATTGTATAATTGTATAATTGTATAATTGTATAATTGTATAATTGTATAATTGTATAATTGTATAATTGTATAATTGTATAATTGTATAATTGTATAATTGTATAATTGTATAATTGTATAATTCGATATTATCGATATTTCAATTTTATCGATATTTCGAATTTATCGATATTTGATTGTATTGATATTTTAATTTTATATCAATATTTCGATTTTATCTATATTTTAATACTAATGCTATTTTGACATCATCGATTTTTCGATATTATCGATATTTCGATTTTATCGATATTTCAATTTTATCGATATTTTGATTTTATTGATATTTTATTTTATCGATATTTCAGTTATATCGATAGTATTGATATTTCGATTTTATCGATATTGTTATTTTACCGTTATTTTGATTTCATCGATAGTTAGATTTTATCGATATTCCGATTTTATCGATATTTCGTTTTTATCGATACTACTGATATTTCGATTTTATCGATATCAAACCTAACCTAACCTAACCTGAGCGAACCTAACCTGAGCAAACCTAACAAGACGTGTCAGATTTATGTGTGTCAGACTTATGTCAGTAGAATAGTAGAATAGTAGAATAGTAGAATAGTAGAATAGTAGAACAGTAGAATAGTAGAATAGTAGAATAGTAGAATAGTAGAATAGTAGAATAGTAGAATAGTAGAATAGTAGAATAGTAGAATAGTAGAATAGTAGAATAGTAGAATAGTAGAATAGTAGAATAGTAGAATAGTAGAATAGTAGAATAGTAGAATAGTAGAATAGTAGAATAGTAGAATAGTAGAATAGTAAATAGTAGAATAGTAGAATAGTAGAATAGTAGGAATAGTAGAATAGTAGAATAGTAGAATAGTAGAATAGTAGAATAGTAGAATAGTAGAATAGTAGAATAGTAGAATAGTAGAATAGTAGAATAGTAGAATAGTAGAATAGTAGAATAGTAGAATAGTAGAATAGTAGAATAGTAGAATAGTAGAATAGTAGAATAGTAGAATAGTAGAATAGTAGAATAGTAGAATAGTAGAATAGTAGAATAGTAGAATAGTAGAATAGTAGAATAGTAGAATAGTAGAATAGTAGAATAGTAGAATAGTAGAATAGTAGAATAGTAGAATAGTAGAATAGTAGAATAGTAGAATAGTAGAATAGTAGAATAGTAGAATAGTAGAATAGTAGAATAGTAGAATAGTAGAATAGTAGAATAGTAGAATAGTAGAATAGTAGAATAGTAGAATAGTAGAATAGTAGAATAGTAGAATAGTAGAATAGTAGAATAGTAGAATAGTAGAATAGTAGAATAGTAGAACAGTAGAATAGTAGAATAGTAGAATAGTAGAATAGTAGAATAGTAGAATAGTAGAATAGTAGAATAGTAGAATAGTAGAATAGCAATAGAATAGCGATATTTGAATACTTTTGCTATTTTGACTTCATCGATATTTCGATTTTATCGATATTTCAATTTTTTCGATATTTCGATTTTACAATTTTACAATTTTACAATTTTACAATTTTACAATTTTACAATTTTACAATTTTACAATTTTACAATTTTACAATTTTACAATTTTACAATTTTACAATTTACAATTTTACAATTTTACAATTTTACAATTTTACAATTTTACAATTTTACAATTTTACAATTTTACAATTTTACAATTTTACAATTTTACAATTTTACAATTTTACAATTTTACAATTTTACAATTTTACAATTTTACAATTTTACAATTTTACAATTTTACAATTTTACAATTTTACAATTTTACAATTTTACAAATTTTACAATTTTACAATTTTACAATTTTACAATTTTACAATTTTACAATTTTACAATTTTACAATTTTACAATTTTACAATTTTACAATTTTACAAATTTTACAATTTTACAATTTTACAATTTTACAATTTTACAATTTTACAATTTTACAATTTTACAATTTTACAATTTTACAATTTTACAATTTTACATACATTGACCAATGCGTGTTGCCTACTAT
>OY292538.1:0-33376 GCA_958496365.1 Subacronicta megacephala
GACATTTCCTATTTGACCTCTGAGAAGAAATGTCTAAAAAAACTCAGAGAATCATGGTCTCTTTTAAAGTCCAGACATTAGTAATATTATTAGATATACGCGTTTAACAATGTTGAGTAAAATCTGAACAGGCCTTTTGAAGAAAGCGCCATAGCAGCTTTGAGTTCAACTGTCCTAACTGACGGCACGCATACATCAGTCATCTTGTAGCTCAACCATTTTATAGGGAGCACAACGACCCGACGCAGAACGATACCAGATTAGCAAGGCCGTATAGGCCTAACACTCAATGTGTGACACCGTGTGTGAGTGAACACTCACACTCGGTGTCGCAAGGTATAGGCATCCGTTGAGTTGTCAGACATTGAGTGCAGTGTCTCATTACTAACAGCCTAAATTTAGCTTTAGATGACGAACTCCGATTCTATGGCACAAGTAAATAATGCACTTCATTCACCCTATCCTATGTGTTAATCCAGGCCATGGTCTATTCATGTGTCAAGTTTCACTAAAATGCGTTTAGCCGTTAAGGCGTGAAAAAGTAATAACAACCATCCATTCTCAAAAACTTTCACATTAAATAATAGCAGTTTAACAATCCATAAGTAGTATATTTTAGTATTATTATCTTCCATTTATTTTCCAACATATTATTATTCTATTTTATTTTATTAATCAAAATAAAGGTTTAGGTATAAAGTTCCAACCACTGTTTCTCTAACCATTTTTCTTCCATTGCTCGATTTGGGAAAGACGTCAGACATGGCGTTCGTTGATGTTGTCATAATTAACTGGCTTTCTCCATATCCTTCCACAGGCAAACTATCTCCATATTTTTCATCAACAATGCAGAGCGGTTTGGCCATTAAACAGCCCAGTCAAATTATACAAGTCTAGGTAAAAGCTTACTTTTGTTTGGCGGCAGCATTTAATTGTGTTGTGTATTATGTTAGTGTAATTATAAAAGCTTGTCTAATTGTTTTTAACCTAGCTTTAGTTTTATAAATTATGTTGTTATATTTTAATCTAGAGTATGTTTTAAGTTTTTAATTTTAAGGTTTAAAAATAAAAAGATTGTTATTCCGCGATTTATTTTGATATAATTACCGTGGTTTTACACGCGTTCCCATATTAACTTATCCTACGTCCTTCTCTGACCCTTGTCAACGTGCAGGTAAGTATATAAAATTTCATGACGTGTGGCTGTGTAGTTAAGGAGCCAAAAGCAGGGAGTAGCTACCGCCGTATATATTATACGGGGTTCCGACGGCATACTTATTTACTTAAAAAAATCACCATCCTTTCTGGCTTCGCTGGCAAAAGGCGGGGTCTTTTGCCAGCAAGATATTTTGATTACATATTTTGATATTGGGTCCGATTAGGCCTTATTCACACCGGAACGGCAGAGGCCACAGGCGGCAGCCGACAGCTCGCGCCAAGCCTCATCTTGACCCGTTTAGTTCCTACTAGCGTTTGGCAGTATTTCAGTGAAGTGAAAATATTATATGTCTGTGTTCTCGGGTCAAAGATATAAATCATTCTTTTATATCAGTAGCTGATACCTGAATGTGATAGGACTTATGAGATTTATATAAATATTACAGACTAGAGATTAAGTGCCTCGTTTCCGCGCTCTGTTTCGCTCTCCTTACGCTGATATGTATTTTTGCTCTCTTTCTGAACAACATTAATATCACGCGTCTCAATGCGTATAATTCGAGAAATATCTACCTATATTGAATAAGAGCGTGATTATCGATCGTTTAAATTGAACCATGTCGCAGATATAAAGATATAATTTAAAATCAACAGCGTAGCTTGTTAGTAAATGTAATATATATATATATATATATATATATATATATATATATATATTATTTCATTCATTCGCGAGCTACACAAGTCTAGTTCCTACGTTCGCAAGCGGGGAGCGCGCGGCCGTTCGCAGGCCAGGCAGTCATGACCGCCGACAAGCCGCGTGTGGCCCACTATTCCGAGATTTTCAAGCGATACTGGTATTTTTAATTATCTAGATAATGCTTTATCTGGCTGGCTGAATGTGCACGCCGCGCTGCTGCCGGCCGCTGCTTTACAGGTGTGCCTTAGGATGATTTCGCACCATTGCTGCCCGCGCGGCACCGTCACCGTCACCGTTGTCACCGGTACAGCCCGCAAGTAACATATTAATTGGTTAAACTTGACACACATTTGTCAAAGTGTCTATATTTATTCAAAATTTCAAGCAGTTTGAGGCAAATAAACAACTGCTGTGTTATGGGTTTTCAGTATTACATTTCGTAAGAATACTTGGAATAGAAAACGAAGGAACGCACGAAAACAATTGACCGCCAGCCCGCCATCCTGTAAGTATGTAACAAAACCCGGAAAAGGTAATTGAAATCAGCTTGAAATAAGAACAACAATGTGTTTCTACCAAATAATCAAATTATACCTACCTACCCATCAATATTCATCGCGAGCGTATAGTTTCGCTAGTTAATTTTGTAAAGTTGTTTGTCATACCTACCTACCTTAACCGTTTGAATGTTAATATGAGTAAGTAATACCTACCTCAATACAACGCGATAAAATCCGTAAAAAGTTTTATTTCAATGTCTAATATTCGCGTAAGTGTTAGAAACCAGTAGGTAATATTAATAGGTTATAATTAATACCTATTTAATACTAATAGGTAATTTTGCAACAAATGAGTAGGTAACAATAAAGGAATACATTATATGCAAAATTGGGTATAACTTTCGTAGATAGTTAGTTTTTACGCGGGCCGCCTGTTTTTATTACAATGCCATTATTAGTTTCGATTCAAGTATGCAACCTGCTATGTTTTCACCCATCGTATCTCATTCTACACCACGACGCACATAACGCACACACGCTCACGAAGCGCTGCAGCACGAAACATTACAAGTAAGAACTAACAAACCGCTATTTGTCTCTTTCACACGATTCTCGCTGCTCCGCTTATAACGCTCTCAAGGTCAAAGTGGGGTAACTTGACGTGCTGGCGACTGTACATAAAAGTAACGCGACGCGCCCTCGTATTTACCAAAATCATTCGTATGTTTAATGTTAGTCATTTGTATTTGAACCTTCTTTCAATCAACATAAAAGTACTGCGACGCGCACTTGTGTCGTGCAAGAATATACTCTGTCTTTTCAACCGACTTCAAAAAGGAGAAGGTTCTAAATTCGTCTGTATGTTGTTGTTATGTAGAATCCCTACGAAATGTTGGCACATGTCGTGGCGGTACAACAATAGTGGTTGTTTCCTACATGTCTCGTACAATAATAGTCAGAGAGTGGGATGTTCTGCATGGATATATCCGCGCCGCTTCGGGGCAATATCGATATCATAGAAATATATGTGATCGATATGGTGCGTGATAGCGATAGCACGACGATAACGCCTCGCTGTCGATTTAACACGCAAGTTGTAATGTACGTGAACTTAGCAGATCATTGTCCAGCAGATCAAAAATTAATGTGAGTTCTTTTCGCATGCAGCAGAGTTCTACAGTTCCTGATACTTTTTAGAAATAGTTCTGACTTATTTTCGAAAAAAAAAACAATTAACAAAATGATCTGCTAACTTCCCGTAGCAGATCATTTTCAGCAGATCAAAAATAAACGAAAGTACCTTTCACATGCAGGTGAGTTCTATAGTTCCTGATACTTTTTAGAAATAGTTCTGGCCTTATTCGGTAATAAAAAAAAAACTCGGACACGAGTTCCAGCAGATCATGGTAGAAGGTTAAAAATCGAAAAATATTAAAAAAAAAATTGCATAACGTCTAGAGACGGGAACTCTTTTGATTCTCATAGATCCATATCAGAACTACAACACGAAACTCGATTTGCGTCCGGAACTCGGACACGAGTTCCAGCAGATCATGGTAGAAGGTTAAAAATCTAAAAATATTAAAAAAAATCGCGCATCATGTCTAGAGACGGGAACTCTTTCGATTATCATTGATCCATATCAGAACTACAACACAAAACTAGATTTGCGTCCGGAATTCGGACACGAATTCCAGCAGATCATGGTAGAAAGTTAAATATCGAAAAATATTGAAAAAAATCTCGCATAATGTCTAGAGACGGGAACTCTTTTGATTCTCATAGATCCATATCAGAACTACAACATAAATTTTGATTTGCGTCTGGAACTCGGACACGAATTCCAGCAGATCATGGTAGAAAGTTAAAAAACGAAAAAAATTGAAAAAAAATATCTAAAATCATATGTAGAGGCGAGAACTCTTTCGATAATAATAGATCTATATCAGAGCTACAACAAACATTTCGATTTGCGTCCGGAACTCGGACACGAGTTCCAGCAGATCATGGTAGAAGGTTAAAAATAGAAAAATATTGAAAAAAATCTCGCATTGTGTCTAAAGACGGGAACTCTTTTGATTCTCATAGATCCATATCAGAACTGCAACATGAAACCTGATTTGCGTCCGGAACTCGGACACGAGTTCCAGCAGATCATGGTAGAAAGTTAAAAATCGAAAAATATTAAAAAAATCGCGCATCATGTCTAGAGACGGGAACTCTTTCGATTATCATCGATCCATATCAGAACTACAACACAGAACTAGATTTGCGTCCGGAACTCAGACACGAGTTCCAGCAGATCATGGTAGAAAGTTAAATATCGAAAAATATTGAAAAAAATCTCGCATAATGTCTAGAGACGGGAACTCTTTTGATTCTCATAGATCCATATCAGAACTACAACATAAATTTTGATTTGCGTCCGGAACTCGGACACGAGTTCCAGCAGATCATGGTAGAAAGTTAAATATCGAAAAATATTGAAAAAAATCTCGCATAATGTCTAGAGACGGGAACTCTTTTGATTCTCATAGATCCATATCAGAACTACAACATAAATTTTGATTTGCGTCCGGAACTCGGACACGAGTTCCAGCAGATCATGGTAGAAGGCTAAAAATCGAAAAATATTGAAAAAAACTCTAAAGTCATATTTAGAGGCGAGAACTCTTTCGATATTAATGGATCTATATCAGAACAACAACACACATTTCGATTTGCGTCCGGAACTCGGACACGAGTTCCAGCAGATCATGGTAGAAGGTTAAAAATCGAAAAATATTGAAAAAAATATCTAAAATCATATCTAGAGGCGAGAACTCTTTCGATAATAATAGACCTATATCAGAACTACAACACACATTTCGATTTGCGTCCGGAACTCGGACAGGAGTTCCAGCAGATCATGGTAGAAGGCTAAAAATCGAAAAATATTGAAAAAAAAATCTCGCATAATGTCTAGAGACGGGAACTCTTTTGATTCTTATAGATCCATATCAGAACTACAACACGAAACTTGATTTGCGTCCGGAACTCGGACACGAGTTCTAGCAGATCATGGTAGAATGTTAAAAATTGAAAAATGGAGAAGAAGAAGAGGAAACCAACCTTTCTGAACAAGTGTGGGACCGCACCGACCGGACCGAGACACTTGCTGCGTCCTGCAGTACCAGTGACGCCGCTCTACGTGTCCAGGCTGCATTACTCCACGAAGGCCGAAGAGGTCATCGTATACATTGCAGTTAAGAGCAATTTTACTCTGAGGGTCGAGCGGTTAGACTCTAAGCACGTGAACGTGAACTTCAAGTCCTTTGAGGTTAGAGTACCGACTGAACATCTGTCGACCTTCATGAAGGACGAGTTTTGGCCGAAAGGTGTAGTGTTCCGGATACCTAGCACCGTAGTACAACATACACCGACGATAAGTGTGAAATAGTGATAAGCTTTATTGTTATTATGTATGTTATAGTATTTTATGTTTTAAACTTTTATACCTTATTATTGTATTATATATTTTTTATATGGGTTGTTATTATCTACTTCCGGTACTGCTACGTCACATCCAGCAAGTACTACCTACTAGCAAGACTACGGCGTCACCAAATTAATTATTAACCTAATTATTTGAACAACCTAAATTAAAATATTTAATGATTGAATCTTTTTACCTAGATTATTATATAAATTGTTTCATATTTAGTAGAACATAATATTTTCTGTTTAAACTGAATTTACATTTTTGGAATGTAACTAGAAATTGTTTTGACTTGTTGTTGTTGTCCGACACGTAGACCGTTGTTTGTCTATAAAAGCAAGATGTCAATTCATTTGTTACACATTTCTATCTTGAACTTGTTGTAAGGCGAAGCTCTGGCCGAATAAATAGTTATAACTACCTACAAGTTATTTATTTGTAGTTCCTGACCCGCTGCTTTGGAACAGGGTCTTGTTGCCTGAAATAAAAAAATAAATAAAAATAAAATAAATACCACGCCTTGTCATCATTCCTAATAATATTTTAATTTCAATTTCAATTCATTATGGCATTCTATAATGTACATACAAATTAAAACAGATGGTAAGCTTAACACTAATGAACTAAAAGTACCCATGATCTGCTGGAACTCGTGTCCGAGTTCCGGACGCAAATCAAGTTTCATGTTGCAGTTCTGATATGGATCTATGAGAATCAAAAGAGTTCCCGTCTCTAGACATTATGCGAGATTTTTTTTCAATATTTTTCGATATTTTACTTTCTACCATGATCTGCTGGAACTCGTGTCCGAGTTCCGGACGCAAATCTAGTTTTGTGTTGTTGTTCTGATATGGATCGATGATAATCGAAAGAGATCCCGTCTCTAGACATGATGCGCGATTTTTTTTAATATTTTTAATTTTTAACTTTCTACCATGATCTGCTGGAACTCGTGTCCGAGTTCCGGACGCAAATCAAAATGTTTGTTGTAGTTCTGATATAGATCTATTATTATCGAAAGAGTTCTCGCCTCTACATATGATTTTAGATTTTTTTTTCAATATTTTTCGTTTTTTAACTTTCTACCATGATCTGCTGGAATTTGTGTCCGAGTTCCGGACGCAAATCAAAATTTATGTTGTAGTTCTGATATGGATCTATGAGAATCAAAAGAGTTCCCGTCTCTAGACATGATGCGCGATTTTTTTTCAATATTTTTCGATTTTTAATTTTCTACCATGATCTGCTGGAACTCGTGTCCGAGTTCCGGACGCAAATCAAGTTTCATGTTGCAGTTCTGATATGGATCTATGAGAATCAAAAGAGTTCCCGTCTCTAGACATTATGCGAGATTTTTTTTCAATATTTTTCGATATTTAACTTTCTACCATGATCTGCTGGAACTCGTGTCCGAGTTCCGGACGCAAATCTAGTTTTGTGTTGTAGTTCTGATATGGATCGATGATAATCGAAAGAGATCCCGTCTCTAGACATGATGCGCGATTTTTTTTCAATATTTTTCGATTTTTAACTTTCTACCATGATCTGCTGGAACTCGTGTCCGAGTTCCGGACGCAAATCAAGTTTCATGTTGCAGTTCTGATATGGATCTATGAGAATAAAAAGAGTTCCCGTCTTTAGACACAATGCGAGATTTTTTTTCAATATTTTTCTATTTTTAACTTTCTACCATGATCTGCTGGAACTCGTGTCCGAGTTCCGGACGCAAATCAAAATGTTTGTTGTAGTTCTGATATAGATCTATTATTATCGAAAGAGTTCTCGCCTCTACATATGATTTTAGATTTTTTTTTCAATATTTTTCGTTTTTTAACTTTCTACCATGATCTGCTGGAACTCGTGTCCGAGTTCCGGACGCAAATCAAGTTTCGTGTTATAGTTCTGATATGGATCTATGAGAATCAAAAGAGTTCCCGTCTCTAGACATTATGCGAGTTTTTTTTTCAATATTTAACTTTCTACCATGATCTGCTGGAACTCGTGTCCGAGTTCCGGACGCAAATTGAAATGTGTGTTGTAGTTCTGATATAGATCTATTATTATCAAAAGAGTTCTCGCCTTTACATATGATTTTAGATATTTTTTTCAATATTTTTCGTTTTTTAACTTTCTACCATGATCTGCTGGAATTCGTGTCCGAGTTCCAGACGCAAATCAAAATTTATGTTGTAGTTCTGATATGGATCTATGAGAATCAAAAGAGTTCCCGTCTCTAGACATTATGGGAGATTTTTTTTCAATATTTTTAGATTTTTAACCTTCTACCATGATCTGCTGGAACTCGTGTCCGAGTTCCGGACGCAAATCAAAATTTATGTTGTAGTTCTGATATGGATCTATGAGAATCAAAAGAGTTCCCGTCTCTAGACATTATGCGAGATTTTTTTTCAATATTTTTAGATTTTTAACCTTCTACCATGATCTGCTGGAACTCGTGTCCGAGTTCCGGACGCAAATCAAAATTTATGTTGTAGTTCTGATATGGATCTATGAGAATCAAAAGAGTTCCCGTCTCTAGACATTATGCGAGATTTTTTTTCAATATTTTTAGATTTTTAACCTTCTACCATGATCTGCTGGAACTCGTGTCCGAGTTCCGGACGCAAATTGAAATGTGTGTTATAGTTCTGATATAGATCTATTATTATCGAAAGAGTTCTCGCCTCTACATATGATTTTAGATATTTTTTTTCAATATTTTTCGATTTTTAGCCTTCTACCATGATCTGCTGGAACTCCTGTCCGAGTTCCGGACGCAAATCGAAATGTGTGTTGTAGTTCTGATATAGGTCTATTATTATCGAAAGAGTTCTCGCCTCTAGATATGATTTTAGATATTTTTTTCAACATTTTTCGATTTTTAACCTTCTACCATGATCTGCTGGAACTCGTGTCCGAGTTCCGGACGCAAATCGAAATGTGGGTTGTTGTTCTGATATAGATCTATTAATATCGAAAGAGTTCTCGCCTCTAAATATGACTTTAGAGTTTTTTTCAATATTTTTCGATTTTTAGCCTTCTACCATGATCTGCTGGAACTCGTGTCCGAGTTCCGGACGCAAATCAAAATTTATGTTGTAGTTCTGATATGGATCTATGAGAATCAAAAGAGTTCCCGTCTCTAGACATTATGCGAGATTTTTTGTCAATATTTTTAGATTTTTAACCTTCTACCATGATCTGCTGGAACTCGTGTCCGAGTTCCGGACGCAAATCAAGTTTCATGTTGCAGTTCTGATATGGATCTATGAGAATCAAAAGAGTTCCCGTCTCTAGACATTATGCGAGATTTTTTTCAATATTTTTCGATATTTAACTTTCTACCATGATCTGCTGGAACTCGTGTCCGAGTTCCGGACGCAAATCTAGTTCTGTGTTGTAGTTCTGATATGGATCGATGATAATCGAAAGAGTTCCCGTCTCTAGACATGATGCGCGATTTTTTTCAATATTTTTCTATTTTTAACCTTCTACCATGATCTGCTGGAACTCGTGTCCGAGTTCCGGACGCAAATCGAAATGTTTGTTGTAGCTCTGATATAGATCTATTATTATCGAAAGAGTTCTCGCCTCAACATATGATTTTAGTTTTTTTTTCAATATTTTTCAATATTTAACTTTCTACCATGATCTGCTGAAACTCGTGTCCGAGTTCCGGACGCAAATTGAAATGTGTGTTGTAGTTCTTATATAGATCTATTATTATCGAAAGAGTTCTCGCCTCTACATATGATTTTAGATATTTTTTTTCAATTTTTTTCGTTTTTTAACTTTCTACCATGATCTGCTGGAATTCGTGTCCGAGTTCCAGACGCAAATCAAAATTTATGTTGTAGTTCTGATATGGATCTATGAGAATCAAAAGAGTTCCCGTCTCTAGACACAATGCGAGATTTTTTTTCAATATTTTTCTATTTTTAACCTTCTACCATGATCTGCTGGAACTCGTGTCCGAGTTCCGGACGCAAATCGAAATGTTTGTTGTAGCTCTGATATAGGTCTATTATTATCGAAAGAGTTCTCGCCTCAACATATGATTTTAGTTTTTTTTTTCAATATTTTTCGTTTTTTAACTTTTTACCATGATCTGCTGGAACTCGTGTCCGAGTTCCGGACGCAAATCAAGTTTCGTGTTATAGATGTTATATGGATCTATGAGAATCAAAAGAGTTCCCGTCTCTAGACATGATGCGCGATTTTTTTTAATATTTTTAGATTTTTAACCTTCTACCATGATCTGCTGGAACTCGTGTCCGAGTTCCGGACGCAAATCGAGTTTCGTGTTGTAGTTCTGATATGGATCTATGAGAATCAAAAGAGTTCCCGTCTCTAGACGTTATGCGAGATTTTTTTTCAATATTTTTCGATTTTTAACCTTCTACCATGATCTGCTGGAACTCGTGTCCGAGTTTTTTTTTTATTACCGAATAAGGCCAGAACTATTCCTAAAAAGTATCAGGAACTATAGAACTCACCTGCATGTGAAAGGTACTTTCGTTTATTTTTGATCTGCTGAAAATGATCTGCTACGGGAAGTTAGCAGATCATTTTGTTAATTGTTTTTTTTTTCGAAAATAAGGCAGAACTATTTCTAAAAAGTATCAGGAACTGTAGAACTCTGCTGCATGCGAAAAGAACTCACCTTTATTTTTGATCTGCTGGACAATGATCTGCTAAGTTCACCGGCATCAAGTTGTACGACACAAGGGATTGTTATCCAACTGCACAGCATGTATACGATGCAAGAATTGGAGTGCCTGCCCCACATTTCGCAACAGGAGCAGCCTGACATGCAGACATTTCTCAAATTAATATACTTAAAGTTTAACAATCATCTTTTTGCGTGATAAATTATAGTTTTTTTGCATGTAAGTAACTACTTAAGTACTGCTCAGATTCCCTGAGTTACATGCTACGCCCTGATTGTTTAGCATAATTTTTAGCCAGTGCGACGCGGGCGGGCGGCGGCGGGCGGCGGTGGCTTGTGTTGTGCCATATGTACCTACCGGCGCTGTTAGCATCGTCGCTGTGGTTTTCAGTTTGTCACTTTATATTGTGTGTCAAGGTGATGATGATTACACCGAGCCTTGTTCACGCGCACAACCGTGCGAACATTATCTATTACCATTCAGTGGGACAGGTATTGAACCTGTGGTTTACGTCATATTTACACAACTTATACGAGTATGTCAATTATTTAATGTGACTATTATTCTTGGTACATACTTACTTACTTATCCATTAAACGTAGTAGTTATTGGTGTTATGTAGGTATCTACCTATGTATGTATGTACCACACCACACAGCACACCAACCAGGCTACTTGCCAGATGACACACTTAATAGAAGCGCGATTCAGCAAATAATAATGTATATTAAGTACGCAAGATAAATCTATTTCAAACAGCTCTACATATTTATTGTCAATAATCTCCTCCTTTTTTGAAGTCGTTTAAGAGGGTACTCTATTGAGCTTTTCTCCATACAAACGCTGTTGTTTTCTTCATACTTAGATAATTAATCTAAAGCAATGATATTTTCCCAAAAATTTTAGATCTAATTCATACGGGCCCCTATTATTTTATTTCTTCCAAAAAAAAAATTCACAAAAAAATATGACACTTCAAAAACTCGAAAAAAAAGCCCGTTTTTACCGTCATGTTCAGGCGACTATCAGACTATTTCGAAAAGTTAAAAAAAAAAATAGAAGCATAGACATGCTTTTCCTCTAAATTTTGATATATACATTGTTTAGATCAATCCACTTCTAAAGAAGAAAACAGCAGAATACGAAACGTCTTTTTGTCAAGGTTTTTGTAGGTAAAATCATCCTAAGCTGCAGTTGTCCTTTTCGCACTGTACAGGAAGAGAATGGAGGTGCAGCGCGACGGCAATAGTTTCTTCAAATACCTATTTTTCAAATTCCTTAGGCCTAGAGTCCCCTCTTAATAAGTACAGCTAGAGCGCAAGAGTCAAGAGCAAGTGACCTACCTACTTACAACAAAAGTACCCACAAGAAATTGTGGTAGGGGGCGAGCGCGAGCGGGCCAAGTGTCAAACAATAGATAAAGCGTGGGAAGTCACCAATGTCATGATGATTTGCATGAATGACAGACAACACATACAGGACCTACGTTATGTTATGCCGGAGTACATATTTCTGTTTTTGACTGTAGGAAATCTACACGGACACTTATTCATTATATCACACAAAAACTATAACATAACATAACATACCATCACGCCTGTATTCCCCGAAGGGTTAGGCAGAGGTGTACTAATGTACACCCACATTTCGTCGGTATGTTTAGGTCCCATGTAATAGGGGGCGAGCCTATTGCCATTAACCGGGCACAAATCCAGACTCCGAGCTGCTACTGGGAATTTCGTAGAAAAACCCAATAACACTTTGCTCGACCTGGGAATCGAACCCATGACCTCTTGCGTAGCAGTCGCGCTTCGGACCACTAGACTAACGAGGTAGTCAGCCACCAGTCACAAAAAGTATCTACTGCACGAAATTGCATTCGAGAGGTTTTCACAGGTGTATTGCTGCAGGCTACGGCTGGAAACCTAACTTGAAATCTGATGATCTTGATAGCTGCCTAGAAGCAGAATTAAGAAGGCGCTGATATTTAGACAGGGTACATAATGTATTTAAAAAGATATCTATTTAAAAAAATTAGGCCATTGCTCTCCATACAATTTACGTTATACCATACAATAAAGAATTTGAATCTTGAAACGTTTTTGCAAAAACCCATGGGAACATATGAATATAGATTTTTTTTAAAGTGTTTGGAGTATAATATGATACATACTTACTGGTTTCTAACACATACACATGATACATACTTACTTATTGCTCGTAGTTAGTGGCTACTTGACTACAATAACGTCCACGTTACAATGGTAGGATCTATGCGACTGATGCATTCAAGGTACCTAGGTATTCAAACAAATCTTTATAATTAAGAAAAATCAACTGTAATATCCGTAATTTAAGTATAAGTTTGAGTAGTTAATTCAACATGTTGCTTTTTTTATTCATTCTTTACCCATCCCTTTCATTTCTTGCGGGACGACATTGACGTGTTTTTTGTATCTATCGGATATTAAGTATGTAAACCGAGTCATATTTATCATTATCATCATCATATTTATCATTAAAGGCGGTAGCCTAACGGCTAGGGCGTCGGACTTGCAATCTAGTGATTGCCGAAACCCTCCCATTGTAGGGGTTACGCAGGTTATGAGCGACCCACATACCACATTGCTGATAACCTTTTTTTTATAAAAAAACTGAATACCTACTTAGAATAAATTAAAGCGTTATTTTTATTGCAATACAATCATAACCTGAAAATTGGTAGTTATACGACGGTGACGTAACTGAGGAGACCACGAGGAGGCCGTGCTTTACATCTCAGTCGTGCTCACGTGTGTACCGTGGCGTGTGCGTGTCATCGTGTAAAAATTATCCAACATCTAGTTTTAGGTAGGTATCTACTCAATATAAATCTGGATCGAAGCTGTATCGTTTAATACGATAAAGCACGCGAACTATGTGGGTAACTTCCACTTTGTATGTAAGTATGTAACACTAGGTTCCAGATCGACGTGCGAGTCGGGCGAGGCGCGTTTCAGCGTGAGAACCAGTCTGTGCTTCGCATATCGGTCTTGTCCAGGAATTGGGTTGCGGAGATCTGATGGCAGGCAAATCTAATGGAATGGCAGACGCTTCTAATATAACACCAATATCCAACCGCATCTGGTCAGTAGCCGGATTCACGTAATAAAACCGTAGCGATGCCGCAGCGACTTAATCGTTGAAACAGTTTTCCTATTCACGAATCCGTCGATCAGACCGATTTAGAAGTCGTCCTATTGAAAAATCGTTTAACCGTATTCACTAATGTTCGTTGGTCAAGAATCATTCAAAACGTTGGCTTCACAGTATTCAAAAAACACTGGAAAACTATTTCAACGATTGAGTCGCTGCGACATCGCTACGGTTTTAATTACGTGAATCAGGCTACAGGCTGTAAGCCGACCCCAATATCATTGGGAAAAGACTACGAGAAAGGTGACGTTGAAATTACAGACACACTTTTATCATTGTGCTGAAGCTAGAGAAACAAAACACCCGCCTGGTTTTGTCTATATCACTAAGGTGGCAAACGCCTGTTTGCCACCACATACGGCCACATACGGCCCGTCCCGTCTGATGGTAAGCAGCTACCGTAGCCTATGGACGCTTGAAACACCAGGGGTATCGCTCGCGTGTTGCCAACCCTGTAAAGGAAAAGGGAGGGGAAGGAGAAAAGGAGGAGGAAGGGAATTCGTGAAGGAATTGGACCTCCGTCGAGTCGTGAGTGCTCCAACACCTTCCAGGCGAGCGCCACTGCGCCACCTCAGTACCTACCTATCTACCTAGACATGTACGACTGTTCTAGATGAAGTAAAACAATAAATATAATCATCGTAATCAAGCGGGCTGTACGCTTGTTTTACTCATTCCCCGAACTCCCTTCTACAACAACAACTTCCCTACAACATCCCTCGCTCACGTCAAAAGTTGAAGCTTGTCCAGTACACACAGAGCGACAGAGGACAGAGCATATAGCCGCACCGCCGCACCGCGCCGCGACGCGCCTGGAATGGAAACTATAATCCGGCTACGACCCGCGGGCCCGTGATCTGGTACAATGTCGCTAGTTATGACGCGACATCTTGAGTTGTGTGATGGACATTGCACACAATAGATCCGCACTTGCAGGCCTGAACGGAGTGGCGCGGGGTGAAGGGGGCGGAGGGACTAGTGATGCGACCGCGACCTTCAGCGGGCGCCGCGTGATGAGCTGAAGGTAGCGGCCGGTGGCGGCGCCCGCGCCCCGCCAACGACAGTGACGTATGTCATACTGTGGTCTAAGGGCTGCGCACACACTTTGGCACACACCTACTGCAATAACTTGCTCAGTTAAAATCTTTGTAAGTAGGTACGTATATTAAAATAGTTACTAGGTACCTTGAAATAAAATAACTTTATTTACAGATTTTATCGCATTATACTGATATTATTTTAAGTCCCAATGTTTTGGATCCTTGACAGCATCCATGGTGACGGATGACAGATGTTGGACATCGTTCTGGTCACGCAGGACTAGCTCACTGGTATCATTCGGTCTTATTTATTTATTCCACACACTATCTTTACAGGATAACCCCAATACAATAGTGGTTTGCAAACCTACACTTTATAATAATACAAACTAATACAAAGCAATAACATAAAGAATAATAATATTTAAATATAACTAACATAAAATTACTTTGAACAAAAAAGTTAAACCGCCTTCAAAAAATAATAAAATAATTTTGTCTGAAACAGTTTGGGAAGTCGGTGACTTCTATTTGAGTGGGTCTTTTATTTTCGCCACCGACTTCCCAAACTGTTTCAGACAAAATTATTTTATTATTTTTTGAAGGCGGTTTAACTTTTTTGTTAAAAGTAATTTTATTTTGTAATTTTTAGTGGAAAGTTTGTTTAGAAGTACTTGTTAGCCAACTAAACGCACTGCTCCAATAAGACAGCGATGTTTCGGAGTAAACGATAATATCATCGATGTAAACAAATTTTAGATTTTTGTTGATATTTTCAAAACTGCTTAACCGATTTCGATAAAATTTAAACGGGACCACCTCTGAAGTATGACCTACCAAACAAAAAAACAATCATTAAAATCGGTCCACAACTGGCGGAGATATCGCGTAACAAACATACAAAAAAAAAAAAAAAAACATACAGACGAATTGAGAACCTCCTCCTTTTTGAAGTCGGTTGAAAAACATACAGACGAATTGAGAACCTCCTCCTTTTTGAAGTCGGTTGAAAATTCAACAAAACTCTTGCGAATTCACTGAGATTACACGAAAATATGTCAATTCTCTCATGCACTACGTTTAATACACATATTGTGCGGGTGAGGGGTGTTTTTGACAGCAAGTTGGTTCTGGCAACAGGCACTGCCAGCAGTGCCTCCATACATACTGATCTGGCACGCACAGCTTCAGGTGACGCAGTACACTCGGGTTATGAGCTACTCCACGCAGGAGCTTTAGTGCATACGCCGCAGGTGTAAATTTCCGGCGCACTCTAAGATCGTTGTACCCCACCATACCCAGTACAAACAGTGTTGGATACATCAGCGGGTAAAATGGGTACACCCCATGAAGTTTAAAATACAGGTGTCTTATAAATTTATTCTGTACTCGCTCTAACATGACATTGTATTTCGCTTCATGAGGAGCCCAAATCACCATCTTGTAGCATTGTGCTTGATTTTAGATTGAATGGACTCTATGCTCAGGTTCCAAGCAAATGGTAGGAACTAGCCGTCTTATATAGCCGTCTCATAGTCTCGCGAATCTTAGGAATCGGTTTTCTTGTGCAAGGACTTGTGGTTTATCAAAACCTGATGTAGTGCTGGGGACAACACGTAAAACAGACAATCGTTAGTGATAGCAGTGATAGTCAGAAAGTTAGTGATAGCAGTGATAGTCAGAAAGTTAGTGATAGCAGTGATAGTCAGAAAGTTAGTGATAGCAGTGATAGTCAGAAAGCCAAAAAAGCCTGTCGACCAGTTCATTGTTCGAATATCGGTGTTGCCCAAAAATTGGTTTGCGGAGGTCCGATGGCATGGCAGTGGCTTCGTGTATAATACTAATATTCAGCCACATCTGGTTAGACTGGAAGGCGACCCCAAGTCCCCAACGTGTTGTTAAGAAAAGATCAGGACAATAGAAGGTAGGTAGAAATTGACGGATTCGAATACCCTGTTCCTCACTGTTATTCAGTGAGAAGCCAAAAACATGTGAGTTGTTTGAGTTCTTACTGCGAATAATAATAATATTTGTATATATATTGATACTCATATATTGAGTATAACAGGTAGGTACAGTGGAGTTCGGTAGGTGTTGATTCGCTGTAGTACTCGTACGTTCGACTCGGTGCAGTCACAGGTGAGTGGTCATGGTGACGCGGATGTCCGGATTTCTATCGTTGGAGAACGTTAGTGTAAACATCACACTAATCACAATAAGGTATTCAATGTTAGGTTATTGTTAAACTCATTATATCGCTAAGTCCAATGCTGTAGTATATACGTACGATGTCTTATAGTTGTGGATACGGACCATTGTTTTCGATTGGTTTCATAGTACTTAACTATAAAAATGTACATGAAACTAATACGTGGACAACCTAGATATAAATACAATTATAACATTCAGGTAAGTATTAAATATAAGTAATCTTTACCGTCCGACGATGACTTGTGAAACAGTTTCGTATCAGGATTAAATTATATTATTGTTCTAGTTGGGTAGGTATGTGCGACGGTTATCCTGATTACTACTAAAACATGATAACCAACTAGATTAGTTCGATGTGCTTCACGTACAAAGATAATAATTAATGGCCACTAGATGGTTCTAGTGGTTCTACTAAATGTACATTTATAACGTATGCGGAAGAGCACAGGCACAAATTTCAAGGAGCTCCAGCTCTGAACAATAGCAGCAATGTATGATTATTCCCATGGAGCCAGGCTGCTAATGGTATGAACAACAATGTGCAGGAATCGTATTGTCTGTGTAGGTAGCTAGGTAGCTAGGTACTGTAGTGTCGGGGTATTGCACCTCATTGCTGTAATTATAAGATCGACTGGCTAAACAATCATCATTATAAAAGTAAATTTGTTCTAAACGTTCCGTCAGAGGACGAACGTGTCGTGTGATTTTGTTAGGGCTCCCCCCCTAATATTTGAATAAACAAAGATTAACTATTTAATTCCATTCCCACAGTACATACATGACATTCGTGCGCATGGCGTAGCTCGCAGGCACAATACTAGGTCGCGACTCGTAGAACTCGCGCCCTTCATTGCTGGGGATGACTAAGCTAACCCAGTCCCACAGCCAGCCACAACAAATCAGGCTCTTGCAAGATCTCGGGGCACGTTCAGTTCACGTCACATGCTCCACATCGAGGCGGTCGCACTTCGGACACCTTCAAAGACGTTGAACTCTCGCTAGCTAGAGATATCCCTAGTCATTCAGGTTTATCGCGGTGTTTCTTCATCACACACAGGCATAGCTTGTGTGGCGGATGCATTTACCAACAGGCTGGGTAGGCTGGAGCCTAGGGCGGCGGGTTTTAGGGGCGGCAGATGGTTCAGAATTTATCGTTTACTTTTTTTTGGTACACTTTAGTTTTACATTGTAATTTTTTTTTGTACATTATTGTGTGACTAGTATTAAGGCTTACCTTACCGAACCTTAGATTTAGGAGCTCAGAAATATTCCCAGAAAATCTATATTTCTAATGGTTGTCATTAAAGGATGGAGTGGCAAAATTTTAATAGCCTTCGGCGACAAATATTTAAGTTCGAAACTGCAGGTTGTACATAATAATCACCTTTAATTAGAAGTGTACATTGGCACCTATGTTACGTCCATGTGGGTATGTGCCATTATTTATTCAGATGTTTATGAGATCCACGAGGAAATACATAGAGCATAATAATATGATTTAATTGTTAAGCGCGTCATATCGACTCGTGTTTTTTACCTCATCGATTATTGGGTGTTGCACACAGAACCGATATTTTACCTGTTCCGTGGTGTTGTTTACTTACAAGTCTGATGAGCGGCTGCGACGTGCGTGGTCTCCACGTGCTGCGAGCTGTGAGATTTGTGGTGTGTGGTGTGAGGTGTGAGGTGTGCTCACCGCGCGGTGACGACCTGGACACGGGATGACGATAGATACGAACGAGACGAGACGAGACCTCCGGCGAGGCAGTGACACAGTGACACACCACCACCAGCACCAGCACCAGTACCTACGATAACTTATAGTAGGTACCTACGTACACGTACACGTGCCTACAGATACAAATAGATTTAGGTCTGTGTGTGTGTTTCTGAATGAAAGCATGCTGCTTGCTCCACAATGACCTACGTATTATCAGCTCGAACCAAGGGAACCCGTTGTTTCATATTTATTTATAAATACTTTATGCACCGGTCTTAATGCCATTAGGCATATTCATCCCATGATATGTCATCCTGTTTCTTTACTCATCCTAAACTTGATTCCGCACTGGTTCGATGTCATTATTTTATTAAAGTTTCTTTATTCAATCGGAATGCGTTTCTTACTCTACCTGTGGCCTGTGCAAATATTAGGTACTGAAGAAAGTATGGATAGCAAAACAATATTTAATATTTTATCAGAAAATTCATCATTATAACGAATAGCTATTTTCCTACTTGTATAAATAAAATATTGATACAAGTATACTAATTCACCTGTAATCACATGTTACCTATAAGATTACTAAAACTGTATTTTTTGTTTAGGCTCTCAACACAAACCTTAGAGTTTTTGGATAACATCGTAATCGATTGAGCAAGGAATTGGTACCTACTTACGGGATAAATCACTACCTATATTACGAGTAGGTATCTTTAGGTAGTGCAAACTCGTCAAACAGTATGACACCTAACTAGCTACCCATTGTCTTAACTGGGTATAACTTTGGGTATAACTTTATATCATTGTCGCTAACACATAAGAACTAAGCTGGGCCCCGAGCCGCCTCCCCTGGGCAGGCGGGGCAGCGCCGGGGCACCCTCGATGAGGCCAGTGTGTAAAAAATTAAAGGTTCTAAATATCAAACTTACAAAGGTAGGTACGGTGGTGACCGGAATATCGCACCTCTTTGATATAACAATAAGGTTGGCTTAAACATATGACATAAACAATCATAAGTTCAAATTGTAGAAGTGTGTTAGGAACGTCAGTCAGAAGACGACGTAACAGATGTTTTTACTATGGCTTCGCCCTCCTAATAATTTAAATAAACCACAATTACTGGTTTAAATCATATTTTATTTATATTTTACTCGGCGCTCTGCTACGTTCCCCACAGTACCTAGGTAAATAAATACCTATGTTCTTTCAAAAGCTATGAGCTTTTGAAACTCGGCGGGGACACGATTATATCACAAACTGAAGATTTGGTTTAAAATAAATTTTATTGATATTAGAACCAAACAATGATCACACTCTAATACGGGAGTCACTCTAAGCTAAACATTTACATAAGTAGGTAGTTATCAATTATTAAAATCAAAATAATTTGAATTCATAAAATAAATTACACACATTGTTTCATTCCTATGTACTATAAAACGTATGTATAGCGGCTACGTACCTAGGCTAGGTAAATATATATACAACAACACTTTATTCAATTCAATGGCAATTTCTATAGAACGCTATAAATTATATTACATAATTTAAGTGATAAAATAAAATTTACATTAATTGTACAACACGGGTAGTGGTCGGTGCACGAACAACCTCCACTGGCGCCGCCATCGATGTCATGTCATTGTTCCAATTCATGTGCGAGCGCACGCGGGCTGGCAACAGCGCGCAGCGGAGCGGCAGCCGCGCCCGCGCCCGTCAGCCCAGCGGCAGCGCCCCAGCCGCACACACTCACTCACGGCGCCAGCACACCGCCCCACAACACCGGCACGCACCTCACAATCACACTCAAATCACAGTTTCTTGACGATGTCAAACTTGGACTTGAGGTCCATAGGCACTTTCTTAGGGTCGAACTTCTTCTTGGCGGCGAGGTGCGCGCGCATCTCGGCTGCGGTCATTTGCAGGTTGAGCCGCGGTGTCTCAGTGGGCGGCGGGCTGTCCTGCGCGCGCGCATCGCTCGCGGGTGCGGGCGCGTCCAGGTCGGGCATGGGCTCGCCGGGCGCCGGGGCCACTACCAACAGCTCCGCGTCCTCCGGGCGCTCCTTTATGCGCGCCACCACTTGCTTGTGGTTCTCGCCGGCGATGCTGTGCCCGTTCACCTCAAGGATGCGGTCGCCGCGCTTCAGGCCGGCGCGCTCAGCCGGCGATCCGTCGTCTACCTTTCCTATGTACTGGCCCGGTTTGCCCTTCTCAGCGTGCAGGTTGAAGCCGTACCCATCGAAGTCGGGCGTCTTCCGCACGTGGCAGAGCCGCGGCTCCGTGGCCGCCGACCCGTTCGCGGACATGTTTCGCAACTCGAACGACGCGCGGACCGCGTCGCGCTCAGCCAGAGACTGGTGCCCGCCCGCGCCCGCACGCCACTCAACGCCCCTCTACCTCCGTAAAGCCTCTCCCCGCCCCGCGCCCCGTGCACCTGTGTAGGTTCGGCTCAGGTGTGACGGGAGGAGTGGGGGAGGCGGAGTGTGCACAGCGCCGCAATCTCCAGTACACATCGCCACGCCGCTGAGGCTCGAGGTATCGCCGCGAGTGAAACGCACGCGCTCACGTTCCTAGCTGTGACTGTTCCCGAGTGGCGGAGTCTGGGGTGAGTACAGTGACGCACACGGTGTGGACGAGCTCGGGCTGCGGCTGTGCACGTCAGCTGCGCTTCCCGGAGACACGTCACAGCCGGCGCCCGCGCACGCCGCTCGGGATCGAGGCCGAGCCGCTTTCCCGCAGAGACATCAATGTGTGTGTCATATGCCGCTACTGACATACCTTGATACAAAGCATGCATTCCAAAATTTAGGAAGCTTAAGTGATCCCCAGTTTAAATTTGTGCGTGCGACCATTTCAATAAGGAAATAGTATGGGAGCATGTTATTTACTCTACGTGTCAGATTTACTACCTGCCTACGTGGTGAGAAGACTCACGCATAAACATATAGTGCTGATACATTAGAACACGGCTCAACACGGTAGTAAACAAGAACTGCAAAAAACGAAGCAGTTAGAAGAAAGTAACAAAAGGAAAAACAGTGCGAACGTTTGTAGTGCGGCACTTCGAGTGTGTCCGACAGATGGCGGTGCGCGGGAGCATCTGCCGGAGCCCGGTCGTTGCTCCGCACTGATGGTGTGCAGGCGCAGCGCACTCCGCAGTGATAACACTGAAGAGTTGCTGAAGCTCGCGACAGCCTCGGAGTGTAAGCACGCCGGAAGCGAGTACTCGCGTCTCGCTGTACAAGGCGCGCTGACAGTTACCTGCTCGTAAGGAGTTCCGGTGCGTGTGCACACATACACACACCATTATCGCAGGATCGTTTAACAGGAAGCAATAAAGCTATCCACGTAGCTAAGCACGCCATCACTCATAATATCTCATATACTCTTCATGCTTTTAGGAGATCTTAGGTGTTTCTCCTTCAAAATACTAAAACGGCTGTATAAACAGCGACACTAAACATTCTTATAGAAGAAAAAGGCTCGTTACTCTACAATGCAAAGCACCAATACCGGATTGTGCGCTGTGATGAGCCTTTTCTGATAAGAAAGAATATTTATAAGTCCCACGAGAGCGGAGTGCCGAGGCCGACCTCGCCGGATTTCTAAAACATCCCCTTCTAAACATGAACAGGACCTACTTACGATAAAACATGCAAACAAAATAATCTGATGTAAACGACATAAGTAAAAGCAGAGTTGTGTTTTGTTGCCTTGAGAGCTAGAACATACAAGAAGTAGGACAGTCGCTCATTTCAATGTCCCGCTGATGGTGGCGTTCTTTGGTTGGAACAAGGTTGGATTACAGACTGACGGCACTGATACACACACAGGATCGGGTGCCGTCCGTCGGATATTATTGTCATCTACCTACCACGCATAAGTTTTTTATCCTTTAGAAAGGCAATTATTGATTCTAGATCGGATTCTTCTCTCTTTTACATCAAATTGCATAATTTTAAAAGCTAAGCACAGCATATATATGAAACCGTGCAGCTTGGTTTTGATATTTCAAAAGTCTGTCTGAAATAGACCATTTGATTTCGACTTTGTCTGTTCTGGGGCCGTTCCAACATTGGGTAACAACTGTGGGTAGATTTATTAAATTAATTGATCTTCCAGGTCTGTGTGTTGTGCTGTGTTGTTATTGGTGTATGGGCTATATGGCACGTATGACACATGACGTATATCATAATATGTATTGGTCATCCGATACAGCGTTATCACTGGCCAAGTGCGGAATGTCGTGTTAATCAAACGAACCGAATCCGGTTGATATCGAACTCAAAGCTCAACACATGAAGGTACGAGTATAATAATGAAAACAAGCGTTATTTCTAAGCAGAAGAGAAGACGACACACATTTCAGTTGACTTTCTAGTTTGTACATTGGTTACGTACTCGGGGCACGCACACCGACAGTGTACTTATGTACTTTGTTATCACGCAATTTAGTTCAAGGGCACATTGGTGACGGCTGGTCAATGCAGTGACGGCGTGAGGTCGCCTGCTCGCCTCAGAGTGCATATTCTGTGATTAATGGAAATAAATGAGTTGCCCTGTGCGGTAGGCGGCCGCAGTCGGCGCACGCGCAACTTGCCAGTCCTATCGACATTAGCTTTCACTTTAGAATTTGGTGTTGAGACACTTAATGTTCAAGTGATAGTAGATGCAGCACGTGCAACAAGGACGCGTGCGGTGTGCGCACACGCCGCCGCCGACAGCCAGGTGCCTTCTAGTCAGAAACACTACACATGCGCCCATTGTCTAATCAGAACAAACGTTCATACTCTCATACCTTATGTAAAAAATAAGATGCATTAAATTACGCCTTACATTGATTGAACTAGATTGAACAATTGTTATTTAAGACTAACTTAGACATATAAGGATTTACAGTAAGTCGAAAAATTAAAAGCGCTGTCCGCGAAACATTACTTGTTTAAGTTTTTAATGACTAACTAAGTAGCGTAGATGTTACAAATGTTTAGGAGTAAATAGAGTGCACCTTGGTGCGGTGTGGAGTGTCGTACAGTATGATCCGTTAGAACAGCTTTGAAACTACCGTGTGGTTGTGGACGAATCTACTTAGAACATATAGAACTGTCTGTTGAATGAGACGGTGATGTCTCATTGTCTAATCATCATCGGTCAGCTTAGAGACGACTAACAAGTTTACAATGAACAGTCACCAGCAGGTCAAGGTATACAAATTTATTCAGCGTAGTGAGTACTTGTACAGTGTAGCACTAAGCTGAGTGACGATCAGGAGGAGAAGGGAAACAGACATCCCAGTTGCTATTGCTATGCAGAGAGAGCAATGGAGGGATCTTACAATCATAGTTTTCTGCCATTTATTTTAGAAACTATGGCTCCGTTGAAAGTACTAGTGCATTTAGAGGGAACTAAGGAATAATGGTCGTTGAGCTATCTAAATTATGGTTGAGCTACACGATGACTGATGCATGCGTGCCATCAGTTTGAACAAGCCAACTGATAATATGTCCTACATTGTACCTACAACTCGCATATTTGATAATACAATACTGTTTGAACTTTAAACGAGACCATGATTCTCCGAGTTAATATCGGCGTTTATTCTCAGCGGTCGTCTAGTAAAAAATCTTTAATCTTTTAATGATTTTAAGATTTTTGCCACGTACACAGTGGTGAACAGGTTACGACTGTCATTGAATATGGCACATTATTTTATTTCATACTAGCTGTAATACGCGGTCACTGTTTTTTTTTTGCCCGGCTACTACTAAGGTTTATGCACTTTCCTTTATGTACGAACCCTGTTTACACATGCTAGCGTGGCGAGGCCGAGGCTAACCCCGCGGCTCGCGGCGAGGCGGCTGCTCTCCGCTCCACGACTATGCTCTTCCACATTGTTTACGAGACGTGCTTGCTTTACACGACGGCTAAGGTTGATACTGACTACTTCCCGACTGACGTCGTCGGTCCGTTCTACTGGGAACATTGTAAAGTCTGCCAGATAAGCTGACAATCAATCGAGTGCAGCACCGCGTAGCTATTGATAGATTATGCGTTCCCAAAATACCTACTCATGTTTAACTAAACAACGATTATGAAGTCTAACAATAAATGGGTAGAGGTAGATGCTGTAAGCACCTTAAAACGCGCGGTGTGGTGCGCGGGCGCAGGTGCCTACAATAGTGTAATAAGTGATTAGGCGACATTCCAGTGTGACGTCACCATGATTAGTACTTACCTACTAAGAACGAAGCCTCGGCGACTAAAAGTAAAAGTTGATTGCTAATTATTACACATTTTAATAAAATTTTACACTTGACGAGACTTACTTAATGAAAGCCAAGCCATTTGTTGGCGCAACTAATGTATCGTTTTAAGTCCTTTGTTTTTGATTTCCTTAATAATAAATTTAAATAAAAGCGAAGGGGTATATAATATAAGTGCCCAATTTATTCGGGTTATTTCCGAGGGCCCCGCGAGGACCGCCCCGGGAGGACCCTGAATACGATAAATATGATTAGTTACAGTTTGTTCGAAATAAGTAAGCCGATCGGAAGTTAGCCGTTCCGAACAACCGCGGTGATAAAATCGTTTGATTAAGTGTTTTAATACATAAATATCGAAATTAGTGAACAAAATTATTAGAAATGTGAAACATATACGACTCTAATTATCTTTACACCGACTCTTTCTATTAAAATTCACCACTTTTAAACCACTTGCAGACAACTTCCGATCGGCTTACTTATTTCGAACAAACTGTACATTTCTTTTTTTCTATTATTTTCAACTTGTACGGAATGTACGGTCTACATAAAAAGTGCTATTTTATATTGACAAAACATGCTATATTTTTTACTTTTATTACTGAAACAGATTTTGCACGTGAAAATAATAAAATATATGAAACTATTTACTATGCTACAATAGAAAAAAATATTCCTGAATGTGAGACTATTTTTACGTAGTGTAGAGTGGGTATTTTAGTTTTCTGTAATGACAAAAGGAACCATTTTGTGATAATAATTAAAACCTGTGATTACTCTATATTGTATCCTCTAATTATAATTAAAGCTCCAAACAACACTTAAATTTTTTTCCTCTTACGTAAAGATAGGTAATAAAATTTTAGTAAATGGTAATATTTTATTTGAAAATATCCCGTCAGCCAAAAATAATACACGTCGCCGTCCGCGTCGGTTCAACCCTTTTCGCTGCAACTGTTTTGCACTTTGTGGGGAGCTTCAAAGAATATACTGTACCATATAGAACTCTTTTATTTATTCCCGAAAAAATAATTATTTACGCATTTCAATACTCCAGCCTCTTAACTTGCTATTTAATAAATCTGTTATTTTTATTTTGTATCAAAAACCATGTTTTATCAAATTATTTCCAAATTAGAAACATCAAACGACTTATTATGTATGTTCATCGTTGTTCTTAGTCAACTTGCCTGTATCCTTAACAGATCCTAGTTGGTCGTGAAAAGTGATCTTAATCTTTAAATGGCTCTCCTGTACAATCTGAAAATGTCGCTTTAACCCCTCGATTTGATTTGATTTGGTCGAGCCACCCGCTTCGCCGCGGTCGCTCCTCGGTAGCGTCAACTCTGCGATCAAGCATCACACGAGATATAGGTACATGAATAACTGTCGCAGATATAATATCATAATAAATTATAACACACTACGACTTGAATACTTGATTACATACCGAAAACATCGGATTACGTAAAGCTTTAGGTATGCGAAGCCGAAGCTAGCGCGCGCCGCCACGTGTCCGTGTGTCCGAGTAGGTAGGCAGGTAGGCAGTACTACCGCTATACCGTACGGAATACCGCCGCGCGCCCGCGCCGCGCCGCGCCGTGCCGAGCGTCGCCGGCTCGGCCGCGACGGCGACGGCGACGCTGCTGTTCGTACATGGTGGCTGTCGCATATTATTATGTACCTACTACAAATATTTCACTAGCACTAACACGTCCATACTTGTGTACAGTGTCCAAGAAGACTACCATCATCATCTTCCTGCCCTTTTCCCAATATTTGTGGTCGGCGCAGCCTTTCCTTTTCTTCCATTCATCCCTGTTAGTCGTCATCTCATCATTTAATTCCTTTTCCATCATAATATCTGACTTCATCACTTCACACAATCCATCAATCTTTTCATTGGTCTCCCTCTATCCCTTCATCCGTCCGCATATTCATACTCATAACTCTTTTAGTCACATGCGTTTCATCCCTCCTCATCACGTGCCCATACCAAAACAAACGATTCCCTTTAAACTTTTCTGTCGCTTTCAGACTTGCTCTAATAAATTTCATTCCTTCACTCAGTCCAAGAAAACTGTATGCTATCGCATAACAATGTATGTACCATTGTACCTATATCAATTATTATCAAAAAAATAATTAAGATGTACTAAAAAAATATTGTATTTTGCTATCTATGTATTTTTATTTACTTAGGTATGTTTTTCTTCATATCCGATTATGAAAAATCATGATATACACAAATATACCTTTATACCTCTAGGATACACAAATATACAAAACTGTATTCACCTTCAACTTTGAGTACCTATAATATTTAAGCAGGAGTCCCGTTCTCATGTACAGTTGTACACCCTGTATACTGCCGGCGTCCTGCCACTCGCCTGGCCGCCTGCCAGTCTGAGCTTGGCACAAGTTCTCATGCCCACTAACGCCAAATTATCCTACTGTAAACTGTCGTATTGGTGGCGTTGGGTATCGGCTCGCTGTAGTCCATTCACAGCGTAATGTTGTTGTGTCGAACGTCACTGAAAGACACCGCACCACCGCACACACGCCGTGGCTCTGGTGTGCATTTACTAACACAAATTCCATTCACATCTCAAAACCAGAGCCAGAACAACTACACCATAACACCAGGCGATGCACGTGATGACGACACCGTGACTCATCAACACGTGCGACACGTCAGATTGTCTCTAAAAATGAATGAATCAAACGTTGTTCATACCTTACATACTACATACCTATCTACGAACCTTTGGTTCGGTCAGCTGACGAGTTTTCAGAGCGGTGCCAGTGTGCGCCGTATGTATGATTCTATGCGAAACACTCTCACACAGCATTCCTATTAGTTTCCAAACGAGTTGGCCTACCCCCCTCCCGCAAGGCCCCTCCCCCCTCCCGCAAGGCCCCGGCCGCCCCGTCCTGCCCCGCAGCCGCAGGGCTGTTGGTCAATAACTCAGCACAGATTACATTAATATTCAGCGGAACATGTTATCGTGAGCACCCGACGCGTCACGCGTCACGTCCGCGTCGCGTCGCCGCGTCGTGCGCAGCTCCTGCGTGACAGCGTGACACATCACTGTCAGTGACAGCCTGTCACGAGTTCACGACCTTTACTAACAAACTGTAAAGGCATGCATTTATATACTTTTCGCTTATTTATGGACGACCACTGCCCTGTACTTATAACAAGCTAAATGTTTGAATATGAACGTTTGTATGTACATGACACATGACACGAATTGTATGTAGGTACCTATTACTTTTCTTTCATTAGCCCTGGGCCCCTGGTTATTATTAGCAATAAAATTCTCAGATATCATTAAAAAAAAGTCCCCGCCGCGTTTATCTGTCTGTCTGTTCGCGATAAACTGAAGAATTAATGAACCCATTTTCATGCGGTGTTCACCAATAGACAGCGATTTATGACGAACGTTTATGTGTATAATTTATGGTATTGCCACTATTATTTAGATTTTTTTATAAAACGTATAGCTCCAATTTCAATGCTATTTATTCAAAATGAAACTTTTTTACGAGACGACGACAAAGTTTATTATTACTCAATAAATCTGCTACAGAATGGTTAGTAATATTATTTAAATAACTCGAGCCAATGCGCGCTGCTCTCCTAACTCATGCAACTTTTGTTGAGTAGCCGTATTTACGATTCAAGATTGAACTGTATCCTATTAAGATACTATTTTAAGAACTGTATTAAATCGACAACTGTTTTAAATAAAGCCCTACGTATAATATAATGCAGGTTCTAAAATGATACCTATCATAATTGTTAATACCTACGTTATTAACTAACAGGTTACAAGTTAAAATATCTATATACTAGGCCTTGACATATTTGTAATATTAGGTAACGCTAGGTGATGCCGACATCATGTGTTCGCGTTGTGGTGTGAGTCACACCTCAGTGACGATTGCGCGCGCGCATCTAATTAGTTTCACTTGTAATATTGGCGAGGTGCACGACGCCGACGACGCGACGCGACGCGACGGGCGAGGCGAGGCCAAGCGCTGGATATCTCGAGTGCACTCTCATGATCAGACATCACGTAGTACCCGAGGAGGTAAACACTCACTCACTGTGACCAAACATTGCAACACAGTTGTAGTGCAGAGAGAATCGCTCGCTATTGAATCAGACGCGGGCTCCGAGGTGGCCCGCGGGCCGCGTAGCGCCCCTCGTCCGCGGCGCTGCCCGGCGCGCGGCGCTCGCTCCCTGTTCCTATTAAAGACATCAACGCGCACACGCACACACGCAATATACTATTTTTACTACTTAAACCTATAATTTGTAATGGGTACTGATTTTATTCGATTTCAAAGATTCAAACCTCCTCTTTACAAAATGTATGTGTAAACTCCATTTTTTTTTTCAATCAATCAATCAATCAATAAATCATTTATTGCTCGAAACACGGTCAGGTACAATGATGTTACATTATTTAGTGATTAGTTCAGCATGTTTTGCTCTTGATCTGATGGTTAGTCAGTAGGTAGTCAGTTTTAGTCAGTAGGTAGGTACCTATAAGTACCTACTCACTTATCTGAAGTATCAGCTGCCATTGTCCACCTAGCCGCGGCGATTACGATAACGAGCCACTCGTTGTGCGTATGTGTGTGTGTATGGCTGTGTGCGTTGCACGTCACACACCAGTATTGATCAACAATGGCCGCACTAATTGCTCACCACTGAACGTTATCGCTTCAATAATACTTAGGTCTAATCATTCATTACAAGATTAGGTTTGGAAATGATTAAGATACCTACTTCGAGAACTTCGATTAGAATTTGTTAAATCGATAGATATATGTATGATGGTGATATGCGCACACGCATAGGTACATGTACTTACTACTATTCGTTAAACAAACATCGCCACACTCCTCAATGCCTAGATGCAAAACGGCTCTTGAGCACCGTTACTCATGGTGGCAACATTTCTGTCCCAAGACTCCCGCTATTATAGAGAAAGACCGCGACGCGACGCTTATAACAACGATGCCAATATCACCGATGCCTATAATAATACCGACGCCGACGCTAATAAGATCGACGCCCATAACACCGATCGCGACGCTTATAACAACGATGCCAATATCACCGATGCCTATAATAATACCGACGCCGACGCCAATAAGATCGACGCCCATAACACCGATCGCGACGCTTATAACAACGATGCCAATATCACCGATGCCTATAATAATACCGACGCCGACGCCAATAAGATCGACGCCCATAACACCGATCGCGACGCTTATAACAACGATGCCAATATCACCGATGCTATAATAATACCGACGCCGACGCCAATAAGATCGACGCCCATAACACCGATCGCGACGCTTATAACAACGATGCCAATATCACCGATGCCTATAATAATACCGACGCCGACGCTAATAAGATCGACGCCCATAACACCACACAACACGCGACGCTTATAAGAATTGAAACAATCATAAACATAGACATCAAATAATATGTATTGTACACACGGCTACACATCAAGCTATACAAAACCAGTTTACGCTGGCCTCTTTTTGTAAATAGCGCTTATAAAATGCGAGATTAGCTTAAACTGGTTTTGTATAGGTTGACCTGTAGCCGTGTGTACATGTATTTATCTAATACAGTACTTAATCGTATTTTATTAAAAAGGTATTTATTTGTTGTTTTTGTTTTGTAGGTGTAGGTCTACTCGATACAAGGGCTACTTTATGAGATTATTGTTTACTCTTACCTCATTGACTGTTCGCTGACACAAATATAGTATAAAGTAAATATAGTAAAGTAAAGATAAATAAATAAGTTATAGTAGTAAAGCTTCAGCAGGTTGCCTCGCGATGTTTATCCCTCACGATGCGAACGTGTGCCCGAGAGGTGAAACAGCAATACATTTGCAACATTTTCGTACGTATTTCTTGTTCGTTTCGTTCCGAAATATAGTTATTACTTCGATTTTTTTTTTGTGTAAGAATATTCTTTGTATTATCGGGGTCCCCATGAGTCAAACAAAATGGTTTTGTATTGATACATTATTTTAAAATACATACTAGCATAAAGTTGGGTCGTTTTCATCGAAAATCACCAACACGTGTAACTTTTTAACAATTTATTGAAATGAGGTTAATTTTACGTTCAAGGAACACGTATTTTGATGATAAGATGAATAGTTATTGTACTGCAAAATTTCAAAGAGTTTTCATTGGTTAAAATTCTAGATAGGACCAAACTACTACTGTATGGAACGCGAAGCGGATACTATCCTCTTAATTTAATACGCACATGACTTCGAAAAAACAGAGGTGCGTGCCTTGGATTCGAACTCAAGACCTTTGACTTGGCAGTCCAATGGTCTTATCTCAAGGCTATCACTGCACTTCAAATGCGGTCTGGTAAGAGAATATTTTTTTATGAAGTCAGAAAAGGATAAAGGAGCCTCGACACGGACATGGTTAATACGGCTCTGACTGTGACCTGTGTCATGTGTGTGACGTGTGACGTGTGACGTCGTCACGTCGTCACGTGTCAGCTGTGCACGTATGCACGTAGGTAATGTAGGCCGTTTAGCGAGGTGTTTAACATCGCCAGTTCGGAAAGCGGGCGCTCACTGAAGATATGCAATGATATAGGCTGATGAGAGTTCAGTGGACGTCAGTGTCAGCGCATGCGTTAGAGATGCACGGCGCGTGCCCGGCGTCCGGCAGAGAGAGTGTGCTCTCTCGGAGAAATCGCGGCGGACGCGGCCGATACGAGGCCCATACACAACGACCTCGCACTGTGCCAGGTGTGCCTACAGTACCCTCGCCACACTGTACATGTAGCACATCATTAACAACAATTTACCATTACAACATTAACAACACATTTCTCTTAAGAATCAAACAACAAATTGTTTTTGACAATTGATGACAACGAAGTATCTTGTGAGTTTGAGGACATCACTGTAATAGCTGCATAGTTAATAGTTAAAATAGGTATTTAATTGAACTGCCCTGCTTTGCCCTGCAGTGGGACACGAAAGAGGCTACATAAAAAAAAAATGAACTGAAATGAGCAGATCAAAGACGTATTATTAGTTTATATATCGTTGAAGCAGATTGAATAATTACGCGATCATCTAATGAGTGAGAAGTTCTGTGATATGCGTAGGTTGTCGAGCACAACGATCGACACCCCATGAATTTGAAGCGGCGGTAGCCTAATGGCTAGGGCGTCGGACTTGCGATCATGTGGTTGCCGGTTCGAACCCCACCCATTGCACTACCGACGTGAACCCACTCGTAACACAAGCATTTAGCTTAGCACGAGGGGTTAACAAGAATACTAGTAATGTGTGACCCACATTGCTAGTAAGCTTTAATAAAAAAAAAAAAAAAAAATTGCGCAGCTCAGATACGTCTGTGCCCGTTTATCCATTTGTTACTATGAGGTGTGATCGATCGATCAATTACTACGATACTAAAAACTATATGAATGATTATTAAATTAAATAAATAAAATAATAAATAGCAATATTATTTGTTATTATTATAGATTACTAACATATTATATATATCCAAGGTCCATTAAATTCATAATAAATTGATAAAATAAAATAAAAATAAATAAAAGTAATAAAATGTAACTAATACAACAAAATAACTAAAGTGCTCCTCTCCTCACTCCTACTTCAAAAAAGAATGTTGCTGTGCCCGACAGGGTCGATAATTGTGTCTATCTAATATAATAATCACCTGTATGTGTACATTATGGAATGCAATAAATATATATTATATGAATATGAATATCGTGAACGCATGCGGCACGAGGCCCTCGCCCCGGGCCCCGGCCCCGGCCCCGGGCCCCGGCCCCGGCCCCGGGCCCCGGTAACTCAAACTGTCTGCGAACTGACACATCACTCATTACATTGTCTATGTATGCAGCACCCACGCGGTGCTGTGAAGTGTGAGGGAAGGTCGGTGGAGGAGATCAATATCTCGGCATTTATATTTTGTATTTGAAATGATGTAGCGCAGTTAATTTACAAAACCGTAACTAGGTATTTGCTGACATATAAACACTTAAGAATAAAGAAAATTTAATAACGCATAATTATCTTCTGTTGGTTGCAGGTGTTGAGCTGGTGGCTGGTGCATGGTGTTGAAGGTGTTGAGGGTAGTGTGCGTGCGCTTCACGTGGGGATGTCACTCGTGCGCGTGTGCTAGCGGCCGGCGCTAGGATGGGGTCGCGGGGTGGCGGCGGCGGGGGCGGTGGGGGCGGGGGCGGAGGCACGGGGCGCTCCCGCGGCGAGGCGCAGCGCGCGCTGGACGAGTTCGACGAGCTGGCGGGGCTGCGCGGGGACGGGCGCGGCGGCGACGCGGGCTCCCAGGCCGAGCGCAGCGTGTACGTGCTCGAGCAC